>CALNVZ010000674.1:4737767-4749913 GCA_940671915.1 Paracentrotus lividus | reverse complement strand
AAAATAATTTATAATAGAATATCTATTGCCCCAACCGCCCAAATTGTTATTTTCGGATGCCTCTTTTCCATGTTTTGCGGCTAGGATCCGATCAGCTCTCGTACCGCATTACATGTTTAGGTATGTGTCGAAAAGTTCACTATTTTTTTATCTTTATCGATATTTGTATTATTTTAGTTTTAAAGTCCATTGATGTTGTTTGTGTATATTGTAATGATTGTTTAATTGCTTTGAAAATTCATGAGGAGACCTGAAGATAAAGGGGCGTCATATTGATCTTAAACTTAGTAAGGGCACCAAATTGAGCTGAAACTTACGGGGGGCGCCAAATCGACCTGAATAAGGGGGCACAAATTGACTTTAAACTTAGGAGCGCCAAACTGACCTGAAGATAAGGGGGCGCCAAATTGACCTTAAACATAGGGGCACCAAATAGACCTGAAGATAAGGGGCGTCAAATTAGGCTTAAACGTAGGGGCACCAAATTGAGCTTAAACGTAGTGGGCCAAATTTATTAATTTATTTATCTATTTATCTATTTATTTATTCAAAATATTTATACATGATAAAAAGAACAATCGAATCAGCAAAGCTGTTTTTCATCGATGTCCTGTTAACGTATTTAAAAAATATAGTTTCCAATTCTAACTATTAGCCAGGGATAAAAGTATTTATTTAAAAAATAAATGTAAACAAGCAAGAATTGGGATTTAATAAAGGAAAACAGTGCCAGACCAACATCAGTAAAGAAAGGGGGAGAAACAGCACTCTCAAACTTGTTCGTCAGGCACCTATAATATACACTCACTTAGCACTGGTATTGCAACATAGCCAAATGCGTGCATTTTTTCATACTTACAAGTTTTTTTGTTTTTTTTTAGCAGATGTTTCTGCATTTATTGATAAATTCAGAAACAAATACATATTAGAAACACAACATAATTGATACATAGGAAAAAAAATGTGACAATGAAATTACAATTAAAGAAAGTATAGATTGTAAAACATAGAGAAGTTATAGAGCAAATAAGTTGACATAAATGCAGGGGCCAGCTAACATAAGCAAAAAAATGCTTGAAAAGCTAGCAGCCAAGGATGCTACATGTAATGTAAAGTAAGATGTCACGTATAAGCAAATTGTGGGATATAATTATTGTGAAATTGGGGGAAGGAAAAAAGGGGGTGAAGTGCAAGTGCGTGCATGTGGGTGTGTGCAGGTGTAGAAATTACAAGTACTAGGATATAAAATGTTTTTTCAATGAAGCTTTAAAAGAATAAAGAGTTGCAGAGTGTTTAATGTTTTCGGGTAAATCATTCCATACATCAGGGCCATGGTGTCTTATCGATTTTTGGGCTAGAATTATTTTGGGGTTATTTAAATGGAGGTGGGAGGGTCGTGTCAGATAGGAATGAATATTTCTATTGTACACACAAATATTTCTGAAAGCCAATGGTGCAGTATCATTAGAAAATTTATACATAAATATTGCAGTTTGAAACCTGTGAATATCAGCAATTTTCAGTCTTTTTAAGTCATGAAATATACAGTAGGATTAGTGTGAGCTATGTAATGTGAATGAGTACATATACGAAATGCTTTCTTTTGGAGACGTAATAAGGCATCAATCTTTGTCTTGCTACAATTACCCCATACTATGTTGCAATAAGATATATAGGACATAATGAAAGAATTATATAGCATTAATAATGACTTTTGGGAAAGATTATATTTAAATTTATATAAAATACCTATGCCCCTCGAGGCTAACATGCAAACATTATTTATATGACTATTCCAACTGATATTAGAGTCAATGAATATACCTAAAAATTTTGTTTCTTGCTTTTCGATAATGGGCTTGTTATCTATAAAAATATGTTTAGACTGTACATGTTTAAAGTACATGAAGTTTGTTTTACTGGTATTTAGAGAGAGTTTGTTAGATTTGAACCATAACGATAACTTTCTTAATTCCAGATTGAGAGTTGTAACAAGAATATTTAAGTCTTTATGAGAATAGAATATATTAGTGCCATCTGCAAATAAAACATACGTTAACAATGGTGCTGCGTTAATGATATCATTCATATAAATTAAAAACAGTAGCGGACCTAAGATCGAGCCTTGGGGTACTCCACATTTCATGTTGAAAATGGGGGATGATTTATTATTAAAACTAACATATTGACGTCTATTATGTAAATAATTTTCAGACCATGCGAGTACAACCCCTCTGACTCCACATGTCTTCAATTTTTTAATTAGTATGCCATGATCCATTGTATCGAATGCTTTTGATAAAACCATAAAAACCCCGACAGTGTGTTCCTTTTTAGAGAATGAATCGCATATTTTATCACATAGCTGCAGAATAGCGTAATCAGTTGAATGATTTTCTCTAAATCCGTATTGATTAGGGATTAACAAACTATTATTTTTTAAGAAAGAATATAGTTGTTTATATACTACTTTTTCTAGAATTTTAGAAATGCTTAATTGGTAATAAAGAAATTGGTCGATAGTTTTTGATTTGAGATGGATCATCTTTTTTAAAAATCGGTATTATTTTGGCAATTTTTAGTAAGTCTTGGAATATACCTTGGGAGAGGGATAAATTAAAAATATGTTCCAGCGGTGAAGCTACAAAGTGAATTATTTGCTTTAGGAGAGACACACTTAATTCATCATGACCGCTAGATTTTGTGGATTTTAAAGCTCGGACAATTTCTAAAATCTCATGAGTAGGGGAGAGTGTGGTAAGTTGGAACACGGGGTTAGTTGAAACATTGCATTTTTCTTTAACGGCAATAAATATATTTATGCAAATCTACCCTTAAGTTGTTGCTATTAGCAACTGCCATCCACCACATTTTAGACAGCACAAATGATTCAAGCCTCGTGAAGTTAGAAAGCAAAGTTTGTTTTTTCACCCTCTGAGTAAATTTTGTAATTTTTACAAATGTTTTATTAACTTAGAGAAGATCATAAATTACGTTCGCCAGTTTTTTTAGTATAACAAACAGTTATATCAAGCTACAAAACAAGTTGAATATATGGCAGTTGTTGTCCTTTTTTTGTGCTGTAAGCTTCCAAATGTCAAATGGGCCTCTGGGGTTAGTTGGAACATTTTGAACGGGGTTAGTTGGAACATGTACTAGTATAAATAGGTTTCAGTTTTAATAAAAAAATAAAATCATATAATTCAATTAAGTGTTCCGTTATATTCCTATACATGTAATTAGTGCACCATTGGACGATTTTTATTTGGTTAAACAAAATATATTGCAGAATGCTACTTCACAGAACTTCAGAATATCTTTATTGTGACTGGATGCTATCAAGTGTAATAAACATGAAGTAAAAAAAGAATTTGAACACCAAACTTTAATATTTTTAATTGGAATCAATAAGCAAGTTAGCTGAACCCATGCAAATATGTTGTACGTATCGTTTAAATATACTCTAAAGATACCATGCACAATGTTTCAACTTACCCACTATACTTGTTCCAACTAACCCTGTGAGTGGGGTTAGTTGGAAACTTGACATGGTCTTTTAAAGATGGATTTTTTCCGGAACCATCCCTAAGTTTAAGAATTTTATGGGGTACATTTGCTAGCATACAGATATACACTCAGCTGATTGTTTATTGTTTTTTTAAATAAATCCGCTTTTGTTTTACGGCCATTTTTTGTGAAATGTTCCATATAACCCACTCTCCCCTATTTGTTGGATTGAAAAAAAGAGAATGCTCAAAGTGTTGTTCAGGTATTCGAAAAGTCATTTTCACCTGTGTTTTTATTTTTATGCTAAGTTTGGGCCAATATTAGTAAAGAAATTATTGAAAGCTTCGGCAATGTCCTTTGGGTCTTGAATATGACGTCCATTATCTTCAAATTCAATTTTGTTTTGAGTATTCTTTTTTTTTACCTAAAAAATCATTAATGGTTTGCCTGAGCGCTTTATTATTATCTTTATTATTTTCAATTTTATTGGAAAAGTATGATTTTTTCGCACGACGAATAACCGATATCAGTTTATTACGGTACTTTTTATATTTGTTTTGGTTTTCAACTGTTGGTGATCGTAAAGATATTTTGTATAATCGGTTTCTATAGTTAGTATTGATTTTATTATACCTTGAGTAATCCATGGCTGTCTAATAGTCTTTTTACGAGAGTCAATTCTTGTTAACGGTACATTTTTGTAATAATAATACAGAAGTTTGTTTATGGATTTTTCATATGAATGATCCACGTCTCTCGAGAGATAAATATCCTGCCAATCTTCTTGATTCAAATCTACTATTAAGAATTCTATATTTCGTTTGGTTTCTTTGCGTCGAGTTAAACGTTCTTTATTCCTTTAGGAGCATCATATAAAGGTGTATCATTTAGACACATCGTGAATATTGGTAAATGATCTGAAATGTAAAAATTAATTATTCCATTATTGTTTTTATCGAATACGTTTGAGAAAACATTATCAATTATAGTGTGTGTTATATTTGTTATTCTGGTTGGTTTATTAATCAGCGGTTTGAAGGAAAATGAAGCCAATGAATTAATAAAGCGTTGACCGAGTACTGAGTATGGTAGGGAAAGATCTATGTTAAAGTCTCCCGCGATATATATTTCTTTCTTTTCTCTAGATATAAGTTCAAGGCAAGATTCTAATTTATCCAAAAATATACCTGCTACGTTATTAGGCGGTCTGTACATCACCCCAGTTATTTTGTTTTTATATTTATTATCTATGATTTCGAGAAATAGAGTTTCTATACCTTCCACTTGTACGTCTTGTCTTATTTTACAACGCAAATTATCACGAATGTAGAGAGCAATACCACCTCCCTTTCCATTTTCCGATCTGTATGAATAAACTTATAACTATCAATATTGAATATAAGAGGCGAGGTTGGATGCAACCAAGTCTCAGTAATGGCTAGTACAGAAAATGGACACCTCGTATCTAATATCGATAAGAATTCATGAAAATTATCGAAATTCTTTTGTAAGCTTCGTATATTAATGTGTAGTAAACTAAAGAAGTGTTTTTCGTTTAGGCCCGATGGTTTAAAAGTTGCATTAAATTTATTGACAGTATTTAGACTGGGGCGTAAAGATTTGATTATTTAATATGTCATCTATATCCATCAAAAGGTATTGTCTGGTGTGTTAACCAGTAAAGCTGAAATTCCTGTGATTGGTGCGTGCAAGTGCAAGTGTAGGGGGTGTTCAAGAAGACAATAAATTTTGTCAAGTGGGTATGTTCACTTGAGAGTGACGTTCTGACAGACCTGGTACTGGTGACAATTACATTAAAGTGTAAGAGCGTGCATTTCAAAGGAATCGTATTTGTTTGGGTTACCGTTTTAAATAAACCCAAATAAGCAAAATCAAGGGGAACGGTATAATATATGAATAAATAAATGAAACAGTGTATTGATCGAAACTAAACAGTTGTCATTGTTGTACAATACTTGTGAAGCATTCATAAGCAAACTCTGGATTTGAAAGCAGTAAATTACATTTACAAAAAAAATTCAATAATAGTTTGGTTGACTAAACTAAAAACAGAAAATAAAATACATGAAGGGTAAATAAACAGGCAATCATTCTGATTATACTGATATTTGCAAAAGCCGGCCAGCATGAATGAAAATTCGAAGAGGTCGGTAAAATACGAATTAGCTACTGAATAAAACATGATCATACAATAGGTTAATGCATGTAAAGTATGGGTTTGAGCACATGGTGTATTCATAACGAGGATGATCAGGATTTGAAACATTGTCCTTTACGTACATCGGTGATAATTATTCGATCTTTGGATCATTAGAACAACTTCTACAGCAAGATCGTTAATGTTCCAACAATGACAATAACAACAATTTACTAAAGTTATACAATCTATTGAACCATGAGATAAAGGGGGGGGGGGCATTTGATGTATTAACTATTGAGTTTAAACATGAGCGTAGACATTGACAATAATTTTGTATATGAAAATATGTGCCAGCTTTTAGGAACGCTCATCATGTAAAATGTATATGACAACAAGAGAGTGGGAGAAAAAAAAAGCTAAACAAAACTGGGAAATACAAAGAGATAAATAAAAAGATGTAAACAATGACTTGCATCTCGAGAGATCTTGGTATTTATATGCATTAATGAACATGACGTCATGCCCGTTGACCTCTGAAACTGAAAGAGGGTTCATGTATTCATGAGCAAGATCGGTATTTAAAAACATTTTGATATAGACACATCAACTGCATACTTTACATCACCGTAACAATTGTTAAACAATTAGTGCCTGTTTTGACTACAGAGAATAACCTTCAACTTTAAATGGAGGATCTTTGAATAAAGAAAATCGAAGCAGAACTGGAAAATACAAAGAGGTATAAATAAAAAGATGTAAACAATGACTTGCATCTCGAGAGATCTTGGTATTTTATGCATTAATGAACATGACCGTCATGCCCGTTGACCTGTGAAACTGGATGAGGGAACATGTATTCATGAGCAAGATCGGTATTTAAACATTTTGATATAGACACATCAATTGCATACTTTACATCATCGTAACAATTGTTAAACAATTAGTTTAAGAGAGAATAACCTTCATCTTTAAATGGAGGATCTTTGAATAAAGAAAATCAAAACAGAACTGGAAAGTGCAAAGAGGTAGGGGAGACCAGGGAAAATTGTAACACGGGGGCAATTGTAACAGGGGCTCCCATCCCGAGCAGAAACACGCTACAACTATAAAATGATACACGCATGCGCATTTCATCGCTCCTCATGCTGTCTTGAGTATTAGCAGAATAAACGGTTCGTAACTTTCTACAGCAGAAAAATCGTTTTTGAGTAGGAAAGTAATATTTCACATTACCCATTTTTTTTTCTGGACAAATATATGTGGATGAGCTACGGCTGTCAGTTTTATATATTAGAAATTATGTTCTTAGCCATATTTTTGCTAACGTTTCAACGATGAATACCTAAGCTAAGATAGAAAAAAAATCTCTCAAAACATGGTCGCCACCACAGGGGCAATAGTAACAATGCCGTTTAGGAAATAACTTTGCCCACTTAGCCTAAGAAGTCGAGTGTGTGCCCCTAGTAAACAATTAATCAGCGCTCATCACAGCTTAACCAGATCATAAACTCTCTAGACACAAATTAACTCACCCAGCACCAACGTGCCTAAATCTATATAACAATTAGAAGAAACAATAATCAGATAGACCTAATTCAAGACTCAACGTTCATCCATCTAACTTAGTTTATCCACTTTATTAATTATAATAATCATGAGCGCTCTATGGAGTAGGGCTAGAATTGTCTGCATACTACTTATAATCGGATCTATATCTTGCTACTATATCAGCGCTCGAGAATGTAGCCCTTGTGAATACAATTGAGTAAAAATAGACAAATAACTAATATACGCCTTTTCAATGTGTTGACACCATAAATGCCCCAGTAACAAGTCTGTATACAATCCCCTGGTTTGGCAATGTAATAACACATCGCCATCGTGTTTTGAAATGATAATGGCAACGTCAACAATCAAATATTTTATACTATAACCCAAACCATACATAGTCGAGCTAAGCGATATCCAATTATTTTCGTCTTTACTTCGGTATTAAGCAAAACTTTATACATATACATAAAAGTTTGCATTAAGTCAAATTGGAAAAAAAGTGTTACAATTGTCCCCGGTCTCCCCTATATATAAGAAGATGTAAAGAATGACTTGCATCTCGAGAGATCTTGGTATATGACCGTCATGCCCGTTGACCTGTGAAAGTGCCTGTTTACATATAGTTTAGGCTAGAAAGAATAAACCTTCGTCTTTGAATATAAAACACGATACTTGCCTATTAATATGAAAAAACCCGTTTATATATAAAACAGTCAGTTCTTGTAACTCTTGTCCATGATTATATATACAACTTTTATGCTGTCAAATGAAATTCTATAGTGACAATCATTGTTGGTCTCGTTTTAAGATTTACGTAGGACATTACATAAACAATATTATCAATGACATTAAGTTTTACATACTCTGTTCAACCGTGACACATGGGTGGAAGAGTGAATGTATTAACGAGTATGACCACGGTCCGAAAATGGACCTTTACATTTTATCTGTAGAAACACCCCCACATTTTTAAAATAACTGTTTTAATGATCCTATGGTCGAGTAATTTCACACCATGTATCATTGTATGTAAAGGTCCATTTTCGGACCGTGGTCATACTCGTTAATACATTCACTCTTCCACCCATGTGTCACGGTTCGCAGAGTTGAACAGAGTATGTAAAATTATATGTCATTGATAATATTGTTTATGTAATGTCCTACGTAAATCTTAAAACGAGACCAACAATGATTGTCACTATAGAATTTCATTTGACAGCATAAAAGTTGTATATATAATCATGGACAAGAGTTACAAGAACTGACTGTTTTATATATAAACGGTTTTTCATATTAATAGGCAAGTATCGTGTTTTATATTCAAAGACGAAGGTTTATTCTTTCTAGCCTAAACTATATGTAAACAGGCACTTTCACAGGTCAACGGCATGACGGTCATATACCAGATCTCTCGAGATGCAAGTCATCTCTTACATTTTCTCTTCTTTATATATATGGGAGACCGGCGACAATTGTGTAAACACTTTTTCCAAATTTGACTGTATCAACTTTATTATAACTAAATACTTGCTTAAAACCAAGTAAAACGAAATTTGGATATCTTAGCTCGACATATGAATAGGTGTTGGTGTTAAGTAAAACCATATTTATTTGAAGCCATTATCATTTCAAAACACGAGGTCGAGTTTACAATTTAAGGCACAAATACCAGGCAATTGTAACACATGAATTGTAACATTTTGCTTTTCTTATACAAAGTATGCACTTGACAGATCCAAGATTTAAACACATTAACCACATCAGCTAATTATTAATAAAACTGACAACTTGAATTAAGTTACATTATATTTATCACTTGTTATATACATGGCATGGAGTATTGCAGAAGTACGTGCTCTGTACAGGCGCTGAATTGTCCTGGGGCTAGGTACGGGGCAAAGTATTTCTACAACGGCATTGTTACTATTGCCCCTGTGTGGGCGACCATGTTTTGGAGAGATTTTTTCTATCTTAGCTTAGGTATTCATCGTTGAAACTGTTAGCAAATATGCCTAAGAACATAATTTCTAAATATATAAAACTGACAGCCGTAGCTCATCCACATATTTGTCCAGAAGAAAAAAAATGGGTAATGTGAAATATTTACTTTCCTACTCAAAAACGATTTTCTGCTGTAGAAATTCTACGAACCCTTTAATCTGCTAATACCTCACAACAGCATGAGGAGCGATGAAATGCGCATGCTTTCTGTACAATTTTAAGTGTTTAGCGTGTTTCTGCTCGGGATGGGAGCCCTGTTTACAATTGCCCCCGTGTTACAATTTTCCCTGGTCTCCCCTACCTCTTTGCCCTTTCCAGTTCTGTTTTGATTTCTTTATTCAAAGATCCTCCATTTAAAGATGAAGGTTATTCCTCTCTTACAACCTAATTGTTTAACAAATTGTTACGATGATGTAATAGTATGCAATTGATGTGTCTATATCAAATGTTAAATACCGATCTTGCTCATGAATACATGTTCCCTCATCCAGTTTCACAGGTCAACGGCATGAACGTCATGTTCATTAATGCATAAAATCACAGATATCTCTCGAGATGCAAGTCATGTTTAACATTTTTATATTATACCTCTTTTGTATTTTCTGCATTCGTTTCTTCGAATTTTCTTTATTCAAAGATCCTCCATTTAAAGTTGAAGGGTTATTCTCTGTAGTCAAAACAGGCACTAATTGTTTAACAAATTTTACGGTGAAAGCATGTGATCGAAATATGCAGTTGCTGGCTATATCAAAATGTTTTTAAATACCGATCTTGCTCATGAATACATGAACCCTCTTTCAGTTTCAGAGGTCAACGGGCAATGACGTCATGGTTCAATTAGCATAAAGTACCAAGACTCTCGAGAATGCAAGTCATTGTTTACATCTTTTATTTATCTCTTTGTATTTTCCAGTTTTGTTTAGCTTTTTTTTCTCCCACTCTCTTGTTGTCATATACAATTTTACATGATGAGCGTTCCTAAAAGCTGGCACATATTTTCATATACAAAATATTGTCAATGTCTACGCTCATGTTAAACTCATATAGTGTCAATCCATGCATCAAAATGAGGGTGTGGATGGCATCTGGAGAGCCGGGTTCGCAATCGCCTTGAATGTCAATTTTGGTGTTCAACGATCACGTAGAAAGTACGATGTTTCCTTGTTGGAAGGTTGTATCCAATAATATTAAAGTTTTCCTGAAAAATCGTCCGAGCTAGTCGCAATCGTGTGAGCCCGCCTTACGGGGACCAATATGACCTTAATAATATATTAGGTAGGGGTGCAGGAGGGGCGCAAATGGTGCTTAAATTACAGGGGCCCAAATTTTAATAGACTATTAAGACCATTGTGCCTTCTTTAAATGCCCGCAAAGAGTCCGTTGCCTTGATTTTCTTACCAAGCAATTGAGGTAATGCAATGATCCGCAGAATGGTTTTCTTTTTTTTTTTTTTTCTTTTTTCCGAATCATTCTTGACACTCCATTGTCCACTTTTCTTTTAGAGTCAATGCCATCGCTCGGATAAAGTATGTGCAAATGGACCGCTTTTAGCAATCATTGGGGACGAAAAAAAAAATAAATCCCGTCCTTCCCCGGTTAATATTTCAATAAATCCCAAGTTTGAAGTTTAAGAAAGATGATAGAACATGTTTTAAACCCTTCTTTTTTTCTCCCCGCCCCCCATTTATGCTCAGTGGTTCAATTTAAGTTGATTGTAGAGAGCTGTGTTAGTTGAAATTGTTGTTATTGTCATTATTGGTAGAGCATTAACGATTCTCTGTAGATAGTTGTTCTAATGATGCCTAAATGATGCGAATGAGTGTATTACCTGACGCTGATTAGTGACGTACGAAGACAATGTTTCAAATCCTGATCTCCTCGTTAGAACGACTACTACCATTTCGCTTTCAAACCCATACGTTGTTACATGCATTAACCCTTATTTTCGTATTCCTAATTTTTTATCATAGTAGCTAGATTCGTATCTTTAACGAACTCTCTCTCGTATATTTTTCATTCACCTGCTGGTCGTGCTTTGCTATATTATCAGTATCATATCAGAATGAATTGCCTGTATTATGTTACCCTTCATGTATTTTAATTTCTGTATGTGTGTTGTATTTTAGTTATCATATATAACACTAATTACTTTGAGTTATTGTAATTTTTGTTGTAAATGTTTTTTGCTTTCATTCCAGAGTTGTGCTTTATATATTGCTTTCTATCCAGAGGTGTGATGTTGTATCAGCAGCTAGATTTGACAATCTTGTGTTTTGTATTTGTTCGGGTGATTGAAGTCATCTTTGTTCCTAGTTTTTATTATCATTTCTATAATATGTCATACCTCTCCATTATTTTAAGCTATCAGGTTTCAATTTAACAACGGTTAATCTGGTCCAAAACGATAAGTTTGTAGCGTAGTATTGTCTTTGAAATGCACGCTCTTACACTTTAATTAATTGTCACCAGTACCAGTCTGTCAGAACGTCATCTCAATATTACTATTACCCACTTTTGACAAAGTTTTGTTTAGTTGTCGTTTGTGATATCTACCTCCCTAGCTTTCACTATGTCCTCTATCTCTCAATCGACAGTGGAATTCAGCGTTGTACTGGTTAACACAGCCATGACATAGTAAGCCTTGATGGATAATAGATGACGCATATTTAATTAATCAATTATCTCTTACTCTCCCAGTCTAAATTGAGCTAGTCTCAATCGCATTAAATTTTTGATCATGGACAACTTAAAACCTCGGCCTAAACGAAACACTTCTTAGTACTACACAAATAACGAAGTATCAGAATAGTTTAATTTCGGTACTAAGGTTTTTCATGAATTCTACTCGTGATTATAGATTCGAGGTGTGTCGCATTGTTCGTTATCTGAGTCGCATTACTGAGATCTATCGTCTTTCTCTTAATTG
>CALNVZ010000674.1:4717898-4728336 GCA_940671915.1 Paracentrotus lividus | reverse complement strand
GGGGAAAGAAGGAAAACAAAGAAATACATAAAGAAGAAAGTGATTGAAGAGAAGAGAAAAGAATGTAATACCAAAGAAATACATAAGAATTTATAGGAGAGAAGCAGGAAGAGGATTAAAACAAGAAAACAGAAGAATTTATAAGGAGAGAAAGGAAAGAAGGAATAAAACAAAGAAAAACATAAAATTGACGAGACTGAAGAGGAAAGAGTATAAAACAAAGAAAAACATAAAGAATTGTCAAGGGAGAAAGAGAAAGAAAGGATAACACAAAAAGAAATACATAAGAATTTATAGGAGGAATGAGAAAGAAGATTAAAAGAACAGAAAAGAAAATTACAAAGAATTTAGGAAGAAGAGGAAAGAAGGATTTCCAAAACAAAGAAAAAAAGAAATAAGAGAATTGGAGAGAAAAAAGAAAAGAATATTAGAGAGAGAAAGAAGGACAAAACAAAAAGAAAATACGATTAAGGAATTTATACAGGAGAGAAGAGGAAAAGAAGATAAAACAAAGAAACTACATAAAATTTATAGGGAGAGAAAGGAACGAAGGATCAAAACAAGGAGCAAAGTACATTAAGAATTTATAGGAGAGAAGAGGGAAAAAGGAAGATAAAACAAGAAATAATAAGATATACTAGATGAAGAAGAGAAAAAAAATGATAACATCAAAGAAATACAATAAGAGGAATTTATAGGAGAGAAGAGGACAGAGGATAAAAAGAAATAAGAAATGATAAGAACGAACAGAATGTTAAAAACACATAAGAATTTTATAGGAGAAAAGACGGAAAGAAGGTAGAAGTAAACAAAAGAGACAAAACATAAGAATTTAGTAGGAGAGAGAGGAAGAAGGATAAACAAAAGAAAAACATAAGGAATGATAGGAGAGAAGAGGAAAGAAGGATAAAACAAAGACACAATACAGTAAGAATTTATAGGACGCAGAAAAGAAAAAGAAGTAAAACAAAAAGAAATACACTTAAAATTTATAGGAAGAGAAGAGAAAGAAAGAAGGATAAAAACAAAGAAAAATGAAAATAATTTGATAGGAAGAAAGAGAGAAGAAAGGTATAAAACAAAGAAAAACATAATTATGAGAGAGACAGAAGAGGAAAGAAGCGATTAATTAAAAACAAAGAAAAATAACGGAAATATAGACGAAAACGATAAGAAATAAAAACAAAAATACATAAGAAATTATAGAGAAGAGAAAGAAGAGGATAAGAGGACAAAACAAAAGAAATACATTAAGAATTATAGGAGAGAAGAGGAAAGAAGCGGATTAAAACAAAGAATACATAAGAATTTATAGCGAGAGAAGAAGAAAAAAAAGGATATTATAAAACAAAGAAATACATAAGAATTTATTAGGAGAGAAGAGGAAAAAGAAGAAAACAAAAGAAAATACATAAGAAATGATTGAGAGAAGAGGAAAAGAAAGGATGATAAATACAAAGAAGAACATAAGAATTTTTTATAGGAGAGAGAGGAAAAAGGAAACATTAAACAAAGAAAAACATAAGAATTTAAAGGACCCCTGGAGAAGAGGAAAGAAGGTGAATAAAACAAAGAAAAACATAAGAATTTGTAGGAAGAGAGGAAAGAAGGATAAAACAAAGAAATACATAGAATTTAATCAGGAGAGAGAGGGAAAGAGAAGATAAAACAAGAAGAAATACCTTCAGGATTATAGGAGAGAAGAGGAAAGAAGGAACAAAACAAAGGAAAATACCTAAGAATTTTCAGGATGAGAAGGAGGACAAAGAACGATATATAAACAAAAGAATACATAAGAAATGCATTGCAGAGAGAGAAAAGAATTGAATAAAACAAGAAATACATAAAATCTTATAGGAAAAGAAAGAGGAAGAAGGATAAACAGGAAAACATGGGAGAATTTATAGGAGAGAAGAGGAAAGAAGGAATCATTAAAACAAAGAAAAAAACATTAAAATTGTATAGGGGAGAGAAGAGGCGGAAAAGAAGGATAAAACAAAGAATACATAAGATTATTATAGGACGAGAAGACGAAATGAAGGGATCTGAAAACAAAGAGAAATACATAAGAAATCGATTGAGAAAGAAAGGAGACAAGAAGTGATAAATTCAAAAGAATACATAAGAAAGCATTGAGAGAAGGAGCAAAGAAGGATTAAAACAAGAAATACATAAGAATTTAATAGAGAAAAGCGGAAAGAAGGATAAAACAAAAGAAAACCTAAGAATTTATAGCGAGAGAAAGAGGAAAGAAGGAATAAAAACAAAGAAATACCATAAGAACATGATGATGACGAGAAGAGAAAAGAATGATAAAACAAAGAAATACATAAGAATTCATAGGAAGAGAAGAGATAAGAAGGTAAAACAAAGAAAAACATAACGAATTTATAGGAGAAAGAAAGAAGATAAACAAAGAAAAAACATAAGAATTTATAGGAAGAAAGAGGAAAGAAGATAAAAACTAGAGAAATACATAAGAATTTAAGGAGAAGAAGAGGAAAGAAGGATAAAACAAAGAGATACGAAAGAATGATAGAGAAGAGAAAAGAATGATAAACAAAAGAACATACATAAGAATTTATAGGAGAAGAGGAAAGAAGGAATATAAACAAAGAAAAACATAAGAATTTAAGGAGAGAAGAGAAAGAAGGATAAAACAAAGAACAATAATAAGAATCTTGTAGCGAGAGAAGAGGAAAGAAGGATAAACAAAGAAATACATTTAAGAATTTATAGGAGAGAAGAGATAAGAATGATAAACAAAGAAATACAAATAAGAAATGTAGAAGAGAAATAAGAAAAAAGACAGAACACGAGTGAAACATAAAAATGATTAAAAGGAAAATGTAACAAAAGATAAAACAAAGAAATAACATAGGATTTTTTTTTAAAGAAGAAGAAATAAAGAGATAACACAGAAATGCTGTTCACCCGTCGTCTTCGCAGGACTGCGAAAGCCTTACAAGTCCACGACGGTTGGCGCGATGAGTGGCCAGTACGGTCGATTAACCTACCGTCTGTACCTACCCGTAGTGTTCCCGAAAAGCTCATTAATGGCGCGCGCAGTGCTGTATTTTCAACGTCTATTGGGCCAAAAAAAAAAATTGTTTGGTTGTCCAATGAATGCCTTTTTTCTCAAAAATCGAGTCGGTCGGTCGGTTTTTTTTTTTTTTTTTTTTTTTTTTTTTTTCCCTCCCATTTGAAAAACAAAGAAAAACAAAAGAAACGAATGACTTCCATTTTTGAGATCACTTTTACGTTTTATTGAGTTATGTAAAATGGGACTGCATGGAAAAATAACACCTTATAATACTGTTTTATGAAAAATATTTAGCAATAAATATGAGCTGTGTATTTTCGGCGTTTGGGCGTGAAAAAAAAAAAAAAAAAAAAAAAAAAAAAAGAGGTTGGTCGGTCGGGCCGTTTCCAAGGCGGTCGCGTCGAGGACAACCAAACAATTTTTTTTTGGCCTTGTTGCAATACGAATCAATCCAAAGGTTACTTTACTGGGGATACCTATAGTTCTTTTTCATTTACAGGTTTTATTGTGTCAATGCGTCTATGCATATAACAGCTGACCTAAAACATTGCTGATATGAAAAAAATAACCTACCGCCAGCCTTTATGATTAGTCAAATCAAAGTAGGGAGGACTGGGACAATCGTAACAGTTTTTTCCAAATTTGACCTATCAGCTTTATTAAAGCTAATACTTGCTTAAAACTGAATAAATGAAATATGCATATGTAGCTTGACATATGATAAGGTTGGGCTAAGTTCAACAAGTCATTTTTGAAGCCATTACCAATTTCAAAACAAAGAGGCGAGTGTTACAAATGCCCGTGTCCAGGGGCAATTGTAACAGACGTCCGGGCAATTGTAACACATGAAATTGTAACATTTGTATTTCTTTATCAAAGCTATTGCACTTGACAGATCCAAGATTTAAACCACATAATAAGCTAATTATGATAAAAACATGACAATGCTGACTCATTATTAATATATTTTTCAACTTGTTATATTCATGATATGGGTAAAAGTTTTTTTTTTTTTTTTTTTTTTTTTAAGGTTGTGGGCTTCACCCTCTAACTGTAGAACTATAGACTCATCAATTCATAGTTTGGTTCTTTATCTACTTTGTACCTACCCAATATATCTTTAAACTGACAACTGTGGTATAAAATATTATATTAGCGAATACGCCTTGACTTTAACACATTCTTTTCCAAATAAAGTGATACATTTCTGATTTTAAAAAATGACAGTTTTCTTTTTTTTTTCTTTTTTTTTGTGTGTAAAATCAATTTTCAATATTTACCCCACTTTTTCTGGCAAAATCAATATTTCTTTGCCCTGTTAACAAAAGTATGGACATATATTTTCAGGTATCATATTGAAAATATATTTTTATACTTTTATGGGGGCTTCCATCTCTCTCTCTCTCTCTCTCTCTCTCGCTCTTCTTTTCTTTCTGTCTTTCTTTTTCTTCTTTCACTCCATCTTACCTTTTACTTCCTATCTGCCTTCCCCCCCTCTCCTTCCTCCTTCCTCCTCTCTCCATCCCTCCCTTCCTCTCTCTTCTTTCTCTCTTTTAATGTGTGTTTTTTTAAATAAGAAAAAGCAAATCAGGGGGGGGGGGTACGTAATGTCTTTCTCATTTTATATGATCCTATAAAATAAGCCTTTTCGGATTTCATGGCTATCCTGTCAGTGCTTCTTTTTTGTTTTATACCAAATCAAATCAATCAAATCAAATTATATGTCACAGTATATCTAATGTCTAATTCTCATGTTTGAGCTCATAGATAAGGTTACATTTTGTAATTGTAAACAAAGCACTATAATTGACTATACATTCAAACTATTGAAGCTCTGAAGTTCTCTAGTAAAGTGATATAAATTATTAAAACAACAAGAATAAAAAAGAAATCTTGAGGCTCTGATTACAATGAAACAAATGATAAAAAAAAAAAACTAAAGGCACTTTTTTTCGGACAAATCAATATTTCTAATATTTCAAAACGTATTGGACAGATATGTTCAAAGTTATTAATTCTCATGTCTGAGCTTATAGATATGGTACCTTTTGTTTTGTAAAGCATTAAATTGACACATGATTGACAATTCATTCAAAGTTATGAAGTTCTGATGCTGAGCTTATCCGACAGACTACTCCTATTTACAATTTTTGCATTAAAAGAACCTAATGTTCACTAGTTCTGTTGTTTACTTTTTCGTTTCTAGTAAAGTGATATAAATTATTAAATTAAAAAAAAAAAAAAAAAAAAATAGGCTCTGAGGCTCTGATTTGAATGATAAACAAACTAAAGAACCCTTTTTTCGGACTAAATCAATATTCTTTGCCTTTCAACAAAACGTATTGACAAAGTAATTTAATTCTATGTCTGAGACTAAATAAGGCCATTTTTCTTGTAAAGGAAATATATGATTGACAGATACGTTCAACGTTATGACATTCTCATTTTCTAAGCCCCCTCCCCACTTTCGTCAGCGAACGTGTACAAAAACGGAAAAATTACCATACATTTGTGATTTAATCTGTTCAGCCCACCCCCCTCCCCTCCACTTGCCCGCTCAGCCCCTCCACTTCCCAAAACGCTCCGCGGCCCCTGATTGGTTAATTAATAGCTTGGTGTTGATTCAACGGAATCTGCTTTACCGAGTTCCTACGGGATTATTTAACAGAAACAGGGGCAATTGTAACAGCTTGTTACAATTGCCCCTGGCAGAGGTGACCATATTTGGAGAGATTTTTTTCTATCTCAGCTCGATATTCGTCGTTGAAACTTTAGCAAAACATGGCTAAGAACATAATTTTAAATATACAAAAATGACAGCCGCAGCTCATCCACATATTTGTCAAGAAGAAAAACAATGGGTAATGTGAAATATTTACTTTATGCTCAAAAAAGTTTTTCCGCTGTAGAAAGTTCCACGAACGTTAAATCTGCTAACACTCATACATCATGTGGAGCGATTAAATGCGCATGTTCTCTACAAATTTAAGTTTATAGCTGTTTTCTGCTAGGAATGGGAGCCTCTGTTACAATTGCCCCGTGTTACATTGTCCCCGGTCTCCCCTATGCTTCTTTTATGTTTTTAGCAAAGGGAAATGCCTGTATACATTCCTGTCAAAGCGCTCGCTTATTGGCTAACTGACTTGCGTTCTCCGCTCGAAAACTATACGTTCTACGTTTTGGAGAAACGTACATTTCCCCAAAATAGCGTTGTAGATTTTCAACGGGGAGCTATCTCTTGTAGCTAGGGAAAACCCTCATTGTGGCACACGAAACTTGTAATTTAAACGCTTGCCAGCCGTTTCTAGCACAATTACCAGTTTTACACACTCTTTTCCTGTACTAACAGTATGCAGAGTATTGGGGTTGAGCTATTTTGAAAATAAAGCCTTTCATAATGCTAACGTTCTGGATTAGCTCCTCCGTAGTCCAGCGAAAGCACCCTATAAACTAAATGCGAGCACGAAGCGCGAGCGAATTTTTTTCCCTCTACACTACGACCACAAAACATAGAATTTTAAGCACTTAGGGATTTAAAATTTGTTTAGGTCCTCATCAGAATATCAAATGAACGGGAGCTGTAATTTGTCCATCAAAGCGATTTGAAGGCAAGCCATTGAAAACTGTTTTTTTGATTCCCGAACTTAGGCATAAAAGATGACCGTAATATAAACCCCTCAAAAAATGTCTTGCAATTCAACTTTGAATCCTCGTATCTTTTTTGTTAATTGTCTATAATTCATTAATTTTATACCATTGGAAAGTTCATCTATTCCTCTTTACACTGATACCCCATTTGTAAAGGTTGTGCAATGCTTGAATGCACAGTATTCCCGAATACAAATCAAAGTCAGAAGTGGAAAGTTGCCAAATGAATGGCTATTGTTGAAAGGCGAGTTTCTATTGAGTATCATTAAATGGATCATGCATTATTCCTCAATGTTTTCACTTATTGTTTGATGTAAGCAATAGCCATTCATTTGGCAACTTTCCTTTTCTGACTTTCATTCGAGTTTGCGAGTACTGTGCATTCAAGCATAACATAACCATCACAAATGGGGTATCAATGTGACAAGGAATAAATCAACTTTCCAATGATATCAAATTTAACCATCATAAACAATCAAATAAATAGATATGAGGGCTCAAAGTTGAATTGCAAGACATTTTTTGAGGGGTTTAGATAGGCGAGAGGGAAAATTCTCTTTATGAATGAACTATAAAAACGGTTCGGTGTAAAAATGGCAGAGGTAAAAATGGCGGAAGTAAAAATGGCAGAGGTAAAAATGGCGGAGGTAAAAATGGCGGAGGTAAAAATGGCGGAGGTAAAAATGGAGGAGGTAAAAAATTGCAGAGGTAAAAATGGCAGAGGTAAAAATGGCAGAGGTAAAAATGGCAGAGGCAAAAATGGCGGAGGCAAAAATGGCAGAGGTAAAAATGGCAGAGGTAAAAATGGCAGAGGTTGCATAATGATCTGACAGGGGCCGCGGCGTACAAAAACGTGAAAATTACCACCTCATTGTGTGTTTTCATTGCATGTCGGCCCCGCCACTTTCGGAACCGTTTCCGGGATTGAAACTGAGTATAATCTCAAAATGAATTTAAACTTCGATTTAACTTTCAGAAGTCGATATTTATCTCACGAATATAAATCCATTTCATGATACGACAAACGAAAAAGCCTTTCTAGTCGATATCAGCATATAAAATAATATGACACTTGTCATATTGACCTTTTATATCTTGTCAGGACTCTTGTTAGTAAAACACTTTAAATGAGCTGTTTAGGCCTATATAATTTGTGTTATTTCATTTTCACTACAGGCCTATATTGTATTAGTTGATACCAGGCAAAATTTGTAAAAAAAAAAAATACTTCAATTGAAGTTCATGAGTGATGAAAGCATTTTTATCCAACGATTTTAACAGTCCATTACTTTCCTCGGAGTCCTTTCATATTGGTTAATCATACGCGTATTGTCATGATTGTGAGGGCACGGCGCCCGCCCGCCCCCCCCCCCCCCAGTTACGTGCACAGAGGCGCCGAAAAGAGGAGAAAAAGTTAGAAAAGGGTAGGGGTGCCAGATGGACCTGAAACTAAGGGGTCGCTAAATCTTTCAATAATAGGGGCAAAATTGATCTTAAACGTCTACGCCTTCTGGTCTCTATACTTCGAGTATAATTTTCGCTCGCGCTTCGCGCTCGTCTTTTTTTTTTTCTTGTTACCATGATACTTTATTTGGATTCTGACCTCCAAAACATCAATTTACATTGGGTTGATTTCACATTACTTGATGGACATGATTTGAAATGAGTTTATGCGCAGGAAGAGAATAATTTGAAACCCTAAACGTTAATATACGCCATAATCACATCAACCCATGAATATTGACAACTTTGGGAACATAATTATACTTCCACTTGCACTAGTAGTCCTATACCTACATTTATAACAAGTTACGTGTCATTGCATGTGGGAAATGTCATTTCTAACTTGGTGTGCATGGTCATTGATAAATCCAGATGAACAACAAAACATTTTTAAACGAAAGTAATTCTTCTTTACTTTTACATCATAATTATTATAAAGGATAAAATTACCCAAAATATAATTTGTTATAACATGCACAGTTAAAAGGCAATAACGTAAAATTAATATAACAATCGTTCACTTCGGTATAACAACATCTCATAGCGGATAGTACAAACGGAAGTCAGTCAATTCTAAAGATAAGGACCCCTCCAGGCAGTCCAGCATTGATTTTTGAAAATCTCTTCCCATTAGTTTTCTTTCTTAATGTTTTACCCCTTTCCTTAGGGAATTTGCCATAATTATATGCATGTGCTCTGCTATGACAATTGGATTGCGTAAGACATTCCATTTTACTTCTGTCATTTTTACCTCCGCCATTTTTACCTCTGCCATTTTTACCTCCGCCAAGGCAATGAAGTACAGGCAATTTCGGTGGTTTCAATTATTCTCCTCATGCATATAAATAATACGTAAATTTGTTCTCATAGTACAGTAAATGTGAAATCAATCCAATGTAAATTGATGATTTGGTGCTCAGAATCCTCATAATGTTATCTGGTAAGAGCGCGGAGAAGCGCGAGCGAAAAATTTGATGCAAGATCGCTACACTCTGGAAACAGACACTTTTTGTGGGTACTCAGGAACGCATTAAGCTCAAAAGGAATTCGATGCGAGCGCGAAGTTGCGTCGACGAAATGTTGCTCTTTAGTATGAGACCAGTGGTGTTGATAAAACATTTTTTCTAACCGAGTTTCCTCGGGCTAAAAAACTCAGCTTACTGTAACCTATTTCTTAGGTTATTCAACCTGAGTTTTAAAACGCCCTAAAAATTTATTGCATTAATACTTTTGAAAACTCTGTGATGTTTTTATGCAATAGAAAAAGCAGTAAAAAATCCAGAAAAATATTGTAACCGGAGTTTGGACTTTAAAACCGGAGTTTTCACGATTTTAACCGGAAAAAACTCCGGTTAGAAGTTTTATGCAACAGGGTGCAGAGGCATGGAAGTTAAGATCAGTTTGGCCCACATATATTTAAAGACAAAAATGTTCCCCCATTAGTTACAGGTCATTTGGACTCCCTTGTGTAAAGGTTCATTTGGCGCCCCTAAATTTTAGACTGTGTCATATGGATAATCTAAAACTAATTACTCGCACCTGTGCCATTCACCTTGAATATTATTTACAGTTATTATTGATCCATTTCAATAGTTACATATAACTCTCAATTCATAATAGTAAACTTAACCCTTTGAGGAGAAAAATTCTTTGTCCCTCAATACACGAACACAATTCGTCTTTCTTCAAATAATATACTTTCTTCAATTTGCATTCTATTTTCAAAGTCTTAATGGTTTCTCAGCAATTCAGAAAACAAATATAATAATTAAAATCAAGTTCCCTGGAACCAAGATCCAAACTTTCACTTCTGTTTTTAAAAACAAAACTCTAAGGAAAACTATCTGGACTGGTTTAAAAATCCCAATTCTCAAACTATAAAACATTCTAAGAATCATGCTCAAGTAAGCCTTCCTCTACACCCACCAAACAACAATGAATAAGATCCTGTACTGAATTCAATGTACTAAAGGGGAGATTTCACACTATCCCAACACCTTTTAAACTTCCATTTCACAAAGACGAACTATACTAAAGGGGAGATGTCACACTATCCCAACACCTTTAAACAACCCACAGTTCACAGAAGACCATATAATAAGCCTGCATTGACCTAAATTCATAACACAACTATCGTAAAAAGGGGGAACTTCACACTATCCCCTACACCTTTAAACTTCTACGTCACAAAGAAACCTACTATGAATGACCAGATCCTGCATGATCTAGCATTCGTAAACACCA
>CALNVZ010000674.1:4705316-4716242 GCA_940671915.1 Paracentrotus lividus | reverse complement strand
CATTTTTACTGTCTCCATTTTTGCCTCTGCCATTTTATCTCCGCCATTTTTACTTCTGCCATTTTTTACCCGGTGTGCCATTTTTTTGCCTGTGCCATTTTTGCCTCGCCATTTTTCCTCTGCCATTTTAACCTCTGCCAATTTTATCTCTGCCGTTGTTAATTTTTGCTCTGCCAATTTTTGCCTCTGCCATTTTTACCTCTGCCACTTTTCTGGTCACCATAAAAAACAGGGACCATTTTCACTTTTCCAGAAATGACAAATATTCCATGCAGGAACTACTGTAATAGGGTCATTCCATCTGATTCACGCCAATGGTTACACCCTTAACCACGTCCAGAATCGCATGCAAATGCGTACAACACAAAATTTAACATATACACGCATATGGGAACATTCATTACGTAAATCGGGCCGGTCCCTTCCCATGAAAAACACTCTCCATTTTTTAGCTGTATATATCTGTGTTTCCTGTTCTGTTCTTGTGTTTCTTTTCCTGTACTGGGACGCCGCCTGTTTTGAGTGTGGTGGGGCGGAGAGAAGAAGAGGGGGATCACGGTTGTTAATTTTTTTTTGCCCATTCATTAACTATTATATATCATCAAGCTGCGCTGCTAGCATTCACCATCCTTAGCGTTTTCTCTTCGACACTTTGTGTGATCCTATATATTTTTTGTGTATAATGCGTGTGAGCCGAGCAGGGTAAAGGGAGATAGTCAAATAGATGTTAAATCATAGCCTTAATATGTCCGATTATCAGGTAACCCATATTAGTATTTATTGTCGACTGGTATATTCATCCTAACTGCTTACTTTGTTCTCACCCTTTCATGACTCTTTTTTCTCTCTAGAACTCGTGAGTGGTCCATCCTCACGAGTTAACGAAATAATTATTTTTTTACATTTGATTTATATATTGTTATGTTATGTTAGTCATCACATCATAAAATTCATACAAGCATCTGTAGACATATATCAGGATGAGCATTCATTTCTTCACTTTCTTAGTATTACTCTTTAATATGTGTATTGTAACTATATAAAAATAATAGAGAGCTGAGGTGGGGGCGCGAGTGTTAATGAAACAGCGCGCGAAGTAACGAGAGTGACACCTCCTCTGAAGCGCGCTCTCTCGAGCGTATAACACATAACTACAAGAGGATATAGTTTACACCCAACAGCGAGAGATAGATGTAACAAAAAGTCACGAGTATATACGAGTTTAGCTGCAAACAGCGACAGTATACAAAATAGATAGAAGAAGAAGAATAGAGAGAGAGCAGAGGGAGGGGAGAGAGAGAGGTCCACAGAGGAAAACTTCAACACAGAAACTATAAAAACCAGAGTTGGGGAAAAACTAGATAAAAACAGGTGACAAAGATATATAACATAGAGATATAAACCTTGTTGTGTAGATGAATGAAGAGACAGGATTAACGATAAGACTTAAAACTAATCACAGTGGTACAAAGTTTCTGTTTAAACTATTCCTGGGTAGCTTTCCTCCGCGAGAGGAGAGTGAGGGGGGGACTGGGAGGCTATTATTGATATAAAAACTGATTGGCCTGAGTAACCTGAATATTAATCAAAATCAAAATCTTTGTTCAGATTATACTAGGATTGAAACAAAATGAATGGAAGTGTTAACCAAAAACTTGGCTTGTTATGAACTTTAAAGACAACCGAGAAATGGACTGCGTAATCTGAGATTTAAATAAATATTTAGAGAGAAAAACACGGCCTATTGTATGTTAACAGAATAGAACGACGTGAATGGCCCCCATCATTAGATTTGAGCAATTAACTTCTCGATTTCACCTGCCGCGAAGTATAACCAAAACGCACGTAGCATGTATATACCCACAATCAGCAGATGAGGTCTATTTCCTTCATCAGCTTCGGTAACCAATTTGTAATTATTGAATAGCGTATGAATGAATATTGTAGAGAGAGAGCTATATAAACACTAGCATATAATGTACATATAGAGTTCCCAGACTGTGTGCTATATCTATCATGTCTGTATCATCGGCAGTACTTATAACAATGTCTATGGAAATTTAGAACTCGAGAGCTGTGAGTTCTAGCTATATTTCTAATTTATTAAAAAGAAGGCAACAAAAATCGATGCCGAGTCAAACTGGAGTGAGCTCCACGCGTATACCATAGCTTCAACCTCTGCGGTATGCAAAAGGTCACTATAGTTGACTGCACTAGTCTAATAAAGATTGTATACAGTGGATGACATAATGCATCATAAGTGGCATATCCAAAAAAATATGCCTAAAATATGTAAACCAACAGATCTAGTTACACAACAATTAAAAATATCTATATGCGATGAGGATAGTTTAAGCCTTCTCAATGTACTACAGATTATCTAATTTTATTTGACGGTAGGTTTAATAGAGCTGCATTTTTACTAATATATTAATTACGTAAAAGTTTTTCATCAGCACACGTCAATGGTCGTATTCCGCAAGACATCATTTTCAAGTACGCACTAATGTTGTTTTGGCAGCTGTAGGGCGAGGTGAGTAATGTCTATATAGGTAAGCCCTATCGAATGAGACAGTAGCAGCCATCAGAGAGTGTTTTGACGAGTGATTTTGGGGGGGGGCCCCAGTAAATGACCTATTATTAGGCTTGAGATTGTCTCTTCTAACAAATAATTCACTTTTTCTTATTTTTAGCAATAGTTTGCCTGAAATGTATTCTATGTTTTAATCTCTGAATTGCTGAATGAACATTTGAATTGCAAAGATTGTACAGGTTATATTACGTTATGTGTGGATAAATCATAAATATGCAGCCTTTCCATACTCTGACATAATGTCATAATTCACAATGACAAGAATTGTACAATCTCATTTGGCAGGTCCATTTTTATAATGTTCTCCTCTCTCTCCTCCTCCTCCTCGCTTTCGCATTTACAATCTATCAATAGTTAACTGACAACTGTCTGCCAGATTGCACGGGGGAAAACATTATGTAACACGGGGCAATTGTAACAGAGGCTCCCATTCCTAGCAGAAACACGCTATAAAACTTAAAATTTGTAGAGAACATGCGCATTTAATCGCTCCACATGATGTATGAGTGTTAGCAGATTTAACGCGTTCGTGGAACTTTCTACAGCGGAAAAACCTTTTTTGAGCATAAAAGTAATATTTCACATTACCCATTGTTTTTCTTCTGGACAAATATGTGGATGAGCTGCGGCTGTCATTTTTGTATATTTAGAAATTATGTTCTAGGCCATGTTTTGTAAAGTTTCAACGACGAATATCGAAGCTGAGATAGAAAAAAATCTCTCCAAATATGGCACCTCTGCCAGGGGCAATTGTAACAAGCTGTTACAATTGCCCCTGTTTCTGTTAAAGTAACTCCCGTAGGAACTCGGTAAAGCAGATTTCCGTTGAATCAACACCAAGCTATTAAATAACCAATCAGGGGCCGCGGGCGTTTTGGAAGTGGAGGGCTGAGCGGCAAGTGGGAGGGGAGGGGGGCTCTGAAACAGATTAAAAATCACAAATGTATGGTAATTTTTCCGTTTTTGTACACGTTCGCTGACGAAATGGGGAGCGGGGGCTTAGAAAAATGAGAAATTGGCATAACGTTGAACGTATCTGTCAATCATATAATTTCCTTTACAAGAAAAAATGGCCTTATTTAGTCTCAGACATGAGAAATAAATCTTACTTTGTCCCAATCTATCCTTAAGGGGGGGGGGGACTTCACACTATCCCTACACCTTTAAAGGGGAATCCAACCCAAGGAGAGAATCAACCTTACAGGAAAGAGGAAAATGAGGGAAGCAATCTAAAAAAAGTTTCATCAAAATCGGTTATAAAATAAGAGAGTTATGGAAGTTTGAAAAGTCTAGTTGTTCCTTCTATGGGGATCCTCAAATTGGCATCATCGGCTTGGAAATGGCCGATCTCATGGACAACTCTCCATTCATTTTGTACACAAATTTTCAGATTTTCCCCATTTTCTTTTGAAATATATATTTCCTCCTTCTGAGCTCAACATATGTTGTGTGAAATATACTTTCCCATGACATATATTGAGCTCAGAAGTAAAGAAGACAAAATTAATTTTGAAAGAAAATGGGGAAAATCTGAAAATTTGTGTACAAAATGAATGGAGAGTTGTCCATAAGATCGGCCATTTTGAAGCCGATGATGCCAATTTGAGGATCCCCATAGAAGGAACAACTAGACTTTTCAAACTTCCATAACTCTCTTATTTTATAACCGATTTTGATGAAACTTTTTTTTTAGATTGCACCTCTCATTTTCCTCTTTCTTGTAAGGTTGATTCTCTCCTTGGGTGGGATTCCCCTTTAAACTTCTACGTCACAAAGACCAACTATGAATACGATCCTGCATTGCCTCTACATTCATAAACCCCAAACACCTATTTATCCTTCTATCTTCATAAACCAAAAATATTCTCACTAATGTCAATAAACACATCTCCACACCCGTCTCCAAAGTATTATTTACACAGATATTATTTACAAAAGTGAGGATCCTGATCTGATCCAATACTATATGCACATGGTCATATTCAAACGTGATGACACGACATTTGGACTGATAGAAGAGTGCATATCTTTGCACTTGTAGGTTATGTTATGAATGGATCATGACTACCATATTATGTATAATATAGGAGTGACATGTGTCATTACATCAGTTGGCTTTGAATTTTACAATTGGTCCTGGAAATGATAGATTAAACAGTGCGTCAGTGACACGACAGAAAAGAACATGGGTTTCTGACCATCATTGGTTATGGTTGGATTTGTGCCCAATTAGATCTTAAGGGTACGATAAGTGCTGGTATATGTATATGAATAGTGTACCCTCTGACATTTATTAGGTTTATCAATCATTCCCTCTCTATGGAAAATGGTCCACCTCTATGTGTCGTGAGTGACACGACATCCAAAATGTGAGTGACACGACCAGTGCCTTATATTCAACATTTCAAGTAAATAACTAAATCCAAATTTCCTGTATTTATATGCCATGTTAGAGCAGTCCATGAAAATATATTAAGCAAGAAAAATCTTACAAAAATGATTACTTATAAGAATAAGAGGCATTTAAAACACCATAGTCCCATACGTGCAAATTCCTGTTTGCTCAATTTATTCAGCGTAAGAAAACTGGATCACATAATGTTTGAACTTAAATAATTGTTTGTATTGTAAAGAAGCCTTTGTGTTGATTTCAAATCCTAATTTTCATTTTCAAAGGCATAGTGCACATTAAAATTTCAGCTAAATGTCCCACTTAGTCTGATATGACCACATTTAATTGAATGCATAAGTTTCTTTTGCTGACTCATCACTAAAGCGTCTCTTTTACCATCTAAAAGATGCATGTCTTCTAGATCTAGTCTCAAAAGCGTCTTTATAACAGGGCCCGGAGCGATTTTGAAAGTGGAGGCCGGCTGAACCAAAGTGGGGGGGGGGGGGGGCTGAACAGGCTAAAATCACAAATGTATGGTCATTTTTGCATTTTGTACACGTTGCTGAAAAAGTGGGTGGGGGCTGCAGCCCCCGCCCCCCCCAGCCCCCGGCTCCGCGCCCTGTATAATATCGCTCACATCGAAATGTCTACAAGTTCGTTCGTGAGTTAGAGGACAATGCATTTTGATTGTTGGCGCTCTGATTAGCTATCGCGTGAAGCTCCGCCTCCTGGTTGCGATGACTGAAGTGCGTTGACCGTAAATGAACAACGCGATTCCCGAAAGACCGCTTTTATCGTGCGCGCTGTCAATCATAACCAAAGTGGACCCATTTCGCAAGAAAAACTGCAAGACCACACAAGTAACTGAACCATCTGGGACTAATGACAAGACTCAGTAAGAAACTTTCAGAAAACAAACTTAATTTTTCACTTTTTAAAAACATTTTCACTTATCTTTCTTCAATAACTGAGTGGTTGGATGTTCCTTTCACTATCCCTGATTTTTTCAGTTTTCTTTCTTTCTTCTTGGTGAAATATTTTTTTTAAGGTCCACTTTCTGAAAATTTCCCCGCACGTTTTTGGGCGGGAAAGGGCAAAAATAAGTGATGTTTTAATTCTTTTTCTTCATGATTTTGATTTGAAATTTATCCAAAACCTATTCACTGTGTCTTATAAATTAATGACATACATAGACATATGCTACTACTTAATTTTGGAGCTGAAAGTTATTGCAAAAAGGAGAAAAACCTCAGATAAAACAACATTGACAAGGTTGCAAATTTCCCCCAAATATGGCAGTTTGGTCCACGAGGTCAATACTAAAGTATTGACATCGTATCATGAGTGTCCAAGACCGACTTCACAAAACGTGCGGCGGAAAGCCACTCTTCAATACTTTTAGAAAAAAGAAGAGAAATATAAATAGGAACTTCAACGAATCCAACTGTCGGTCTCCGCCGGTGGAAATAAACGTATGACAAAATGAGGACTTACCAAAAAAAAAAAAATGACGAGTCTAAATTTCATCGTGACTAGGCCTATTGTTCATTGGAAGCACAATGGTAGTGTATTTTATATGCTAACGTGATCATTCGAGCGTCGTGCATATTGTTGAATAAAAATTTCAACGTGTCGCTGTTATAAAACACGGTCGACATCAGGAACGAAATCTATCTCTGTCTCTCATAAACAAGTTCGTTGAGAGTACTATAGTTGACCGATGCATAAGTGTAAGTGGTTGAGAGTTAAATTAAAAATCTATACGTCACCAATCTCCTATTTCAAACTGACGACTGAGGCCAAAGTACGAAAGAGGCCGACAACTTCTGTCTATCGAAAAGTCCGTGAGTTCAGCCCAACCTCGGTGCCATCTATAAATTCAAAACATACCAAGAACTTTTCTAATACATATTCTTCCAAAGTTGTATATCAATAAGCAAGCTTGAACTTTGTAAATTATTACCAATATCTCATATCCACTCCTGCCACAATTTAATTATCCATGTGGCCTTAATAACATTCTTTTACATTGTTTTGGAATGTCAAATTTTGGAAATAACATGCAAACATTTATCAAGTACATTTAAATGTATTTTATACATATATGCAACTGCAAATTATTATTTGTTTTATATTTATGTAATTAAAAATCTTCCTGAACTCAGTTATACACACTAACTTTCAGATAAAAGAAATTACATTTTAACTCACCGATGATGCTTTTAACCACTGCCTAAATTTATATCTGTACTCATTTAGGATGAAAAATCATAGAAGAACTGAAACTGAAGTAGTATAAATTGTCTTCTCCTTGTAGAAAATGATAGAGTACAAAATAAATCTAAAATGGCTCTTATTTTGCCAACTCAGGAAAAAGACGACTGTACGTACTCAACAAAGTTTGAAATCTGACTGAGGGCAAACCCAGTGTGTGGGCAAATACCCTCCAAAACTCCTATATTCCAAACCACTCCTTAAAATTAATTACCCACGAAAAATGTTCCTATCAGCTGGTAAAAAGAAAAGGTTCACCACACTTACATACCAAAATCAATCAACCTGTACATGGAACCATTCAAAGGGAAGTCAAGGCAATCATCAATGGCACATACTATCTATTCACATTTAAATAAAAGAAACACTCTCTCTTTCTCTGCATGAGCCCTCTCTGTCACCTAGCAACTCAACCTGGCTAGGGGATACAAAATAGAAGAAAGTTTTGTGAAGAAAATAAATAAATAAATAAAAATGTATTTTCAATGTGACAGACTGAATAGGTCAATTTAGCGCCCATGCGTTTTAGATCAGTTTGGTGCCCTATATCATGTATATACTTAGGACCAATTTGGTCCCCCATGGTTTCATACTAATTTGAACTGTAAAAAATGCAATGTAAAATGAAATCAATTGAAATTGAGGTTTTAGTGGTTAAAATGTATATTCTGAGAAGAGAAAAAAATAGGCGAGTGCGAAGCGCGAGAGGAAATTTTGACGTATTCGAATGATCAGAAAACAGGAATTTTTGTGCGTTTAACACAATGTAATATATCCTTGGGGGAAGTGATGCGAGGGCGAAGCGCGAGTGATAAAAATACAGATTAGAAGGCATGGGAGTTTAAAATATTGGTCTGTAGATAAATTATGTAACGAGACTATAATTTACAGACCAATTTGTGGCCCCTTTCGGGTCGATTCGACGCCCCTCCCTAATTTTAGGATGACTTGGGCGCCCCTGGGTGTAAGATCAATTTGGCGCCCCACTTAATTTAAGATCTAATTGCCACCCATATGTTTTAGATAAATTTGGCGCCCCCTAAGCTAAAGATTAACATGGAGCCCCAAAGTTTCCGATCAACTTGGTATCCGCTTAGCTTCAAGTTAATTTGGCTCCCCTGCCTTTTCAATTTGACGCCCCCTTTAGTTTCAGGTCAATTTGGCGTCCCTAAGTTTGAGGTCGATTTGACGTCCCCTTATCTTAAGGTAATTTGGCGCCCCATAAATTTAAGATCGAATAGGTTAAAGATCAATATGGAACCCCTAGATTTCAGGTAAATTTGACGCCCTATACGTTTAAGTTCAAATTGGCACCCCCTTGGTTTAAGATCAATATGGCGCCCGTAAGTTTAAGGACAATATGACGCCCCCGTATCTTCAGGTCGATTTGGCACCCCCTATTTTTGTTAAGGTTGATTTGGCGTCCCTTTGGTTTTAGGTCGATTTGGCGCCCCCTAAATGTAAAATTAAATTGGCCCCCTTAGATGAAGATCAATATGGCACCCCTAACTTTAAGGTCAATTGGGCGCCCCTTATCTTCAGGTCAATTTGGCGCCCCTTAAGTTTTTAGGTCAATTTGGCGTCCCATAGGGTACATGCAGGTAATATGGGCCAGCAGGTAATATGGGCCACCTGAAGCAAATCATGTCGTGACCGTCGACCGGTGACCGGTTGCGCGCAGGGGCGCGAAAAAAGAAAGAAAAAGGAAAACAGAGGAGGAAAAGGGAGGGGAAGAAAAAATATGGAAGTGAAAAAGGGGCGCCAAATTGACCTGAAACTTAGGGGGCACAAAATGATCTGAAGATAAGGGGGCGCCATATAGACCTTAAACTTAGGGGCGCCAAGGAGACCTGAATATAAGGGGCGCCATATTCATCTTAAATTTAGGGCGCGCCAAATCGACCTTCAACTAAAGGGGTGCCAAATTGAGCTGAAACTTAGTAAGGGCGCCAAATTGACCTGAAACGGGGGGGGGCGCAAATTGACTTTAAACTTAGCCGGGCGCCACATTGACCGTGAAATTAGGGGAGCCAAGGAGACCTGAAGATAAAGGGCGTCATATTGATCTTAAACTAAGTAAGGGCACCAAATGAGCTGAAACTTACGGGGGCGCCAAATCGACCTTAATAAGGGGGCACCAAATTGAATTTAAACTTAGGAGCGCCCAACTGGCCTGAAGATAGGGGGGGGCAAATTGACCTTAAACTTAGAGGCACCAAATAGACCTGAAGATAAGGGGCGTCAAATTAGGCTTAAACGTAGGGGAACCAAATTGAGCTTAAACGTAGGGGGCCAAATTTATTTATTTATTTATTTATTTATTTATATATTATTTATTCAAAATATTTACAGGATAAAAAGAACAATCAAATCAACAAATCTGTTATTCATCGATATCCTGTTGACGTATTTACAAATACAGTTTCCAATTCTAACTATTAGCCAGGGATAAAAGTATTTATTTAAAAAAACAACTGTAAAAAAAGCAAGATTAAAGGATTTATTAAAGGAAAAGAGACCAACATCAGACCAACATCAGATTTAAGAAAAGGGGAGAAACAGCACCCTCAAACTTGTTAGTCAGGCACCTATCTCTCCCTCTTTTCTTCCTCTCTCTCTTCACTATATATTTATTCTCTCTCTTTCTTTCTTTCTCTCTCTGTCTCTCTCTCTCCCTCTCTCATGAATTGATCTGAAGATAAGGGACGCCGACTTTAAATTTGGGTGCGCCGTGCTGATCTTTAACTAAGGGGCGCGAAGTCGAACTTAAAGTTAGGGTACATGCAGGTAATATGGGCACCCTAAGCTCATTTGCCTAATTTGCATAAAATTACGAAATGACACAGTCTAATCTTTGTTTATATGAATCAATAACTACTGCTCTAACTTTTATTGTGAAGAAAACAATTTTCACCAACCCCCCTGTCTGCAATATTCAAATGTTGACGTCATTACCAAAGTGCCCATATTACCTGCATGTGCAGGTAATATGGGCACATGTATTTAATGTATGTTTTAAAAACTACAATGACTCTACCATGTCTGGAATTTGCTTAAAATGTTGAAATCATTAACTTTAAGACATAATTTGAAATTATAAGACCCTTCAGTAAATCCTTTGACTATATATTTCATTGTTATGTATTTGTACATTATATCTTTTTTAGATATTATATTAAATATTATTTTCATTATACAAGTCAGTATAGGCCTACAATAAGTTATTTATAATAATTGTATACTGTGAATATACCCAAAAAAATCGTAGCAAAGAGATTGTTGCCTCATCCCAATACAAGTACAAGAATCATTTCCGCCATTTTGGATGTCCCATATTACCTGCATTAATGTTGCTTTGTCAGCCAGGCATTCAATGCCACATTGCACCCTTCACTAAAACAAAATGACCTGTACACGATAGTATGATCAAAATGAAACTATAAGCTTACTAAATATACAAAACAATTGAGGTACCCCCAAACACTCTTTCACCATCACATTCTGTGAAATATCAAATCTTACATCAGGTAAAAAAATGCCGTAAGTTTACCTACCTTGTTGGTTTTCAGCAATTTTCTCAAAGAAATTTCGGCACCAGATGCTCTCACGAAGATATATTTTCGTATACAATTCATATGAACAACATTATGGTGCTCACCACCGGTAC
>CALNVZ010000674.1:4670830-4698552 GCA_940671915.1 Paracentrotus lividus | reverse complement strand
GAATTATATTCACGAAAGGTAAAGTTTTGAGCATTTAACTTGATTTTCTCATTTTTTTTCTAAAAAATTAATTTCTATCTATTTATTGTACAGGGTTGCGAAATATGGATAGAGGCACGGTATCCATGACTTCAATCCTGGGGGCCAGACGTGATTTTGTGTTTTGGTTAGCCCTGGTTACTTTTTTTTTTAATGGGGCGCCCCATCCTCAGGTAAACTAAGGCCTACGCCTTTAAATGGCATTTGAAGGATTTCAAGAGGAAGTTTTATCTGAAACCCTTTGAAGTTAATTACTTTTGGGGATTTGATTAAGCCTACAATGAAAAAAACAATTAAAGCCCTTTAAATTTCCGTTGGTCGAGGCGAATAAGGGGGGGGGGTGGTGAGTAGACATGCTTTTTGTATGGCCATCGAGCAATCCAAAAGGCTCATCAACCCATAAAAGTAGGGTAAGGCATTACTTGGGTGGTCATCGATCATGCATCTTAAACACGCGCTGTATTCGGGGGGGGGGGCTTTCGGGGCCCGGGCGCAGGGGGGCGTCGAAAAAGAGGGGAAAAAAGGGGGAGAGAAAAAGGAAAGAAGAAAAGAAAGACAGGAAAAAAGGAGGGGAAAAAAGAAGAGTAAAGAAAGAGGGGAAAATGGGAAGAAAAAAAGGAAAAAAGAGGGGGGGAATAGGCAAAAGATTAAGGGGCGGCAACAATTTTTTAACTTAAACTTTGGGGCGCCATTTGTGGGGCGCCGATTCGATCTAAAATTTCGAGGGGCGCCAAGATCAGGATACGCGCCTTGTTTAAAACAAATACCCAGGGAGCAAGTAGGGTGGACTGACCATGTCGAGATATAAAAGTAGTCCTATCTAGGATGGTATGTATGGACCCTAAACGAACATCGCTAGGGCGGACTTACTGCTTCAGATCAGCTGCTGGAGGGTTCCCTACAGGTGGGCGTTCCCAAAAATAGCCGCCCCTTTTACAAAATTAGTTATCTGAACAAAAATGGTTAAGCAATGTTTCAAATAAATTGAGTTTGGTATCAAAGTTAGAGGATAATAAAATTCCTACAATTTTGTATACTATTTTCAATAAGAATTATATTCAGCAAAGTAAATTTTTGAGCATTACACTTGATTTGTTCTCATTTTTTTCAAAAAAATTAATTTTTATCTATTTATTGTTTTTCCTCGTGTATAATGCATGTCAAGGACCTGTAAGCGGGCGAAACTTTTTCAGAATTGCCCCAACGTTGTGACAAAGAGTATGCTGAAAACAGAAAAGTAATACGGCTTTTTCCATAAAAAGATATAACGCTATAAATTACGACTGCAATATAGGGAAAACGACGTTTTTGCCCCATTTATGGAAAAACCCATACATACAGTGTATGTAATACCCTAGTACAGTGCGCGGCATGTGTAGCTATTGCCACGGCGTGATCTACAATTATTACATGAATGATGCAGAGTTTCCATTAGGTGAATAGGAATGGACTTCTTCGACAACTATTGTGATTGGGAAGGTGATGGGGGGGGGGGGTCCATGAACACGGGACGCAATTTTTGGGGCGGCAGATGTTAATATTATAATCTGTTTTTAATAAATTAATGTAATTGTTGCTTGTGCGAATATATCGGTTGTTATTTTGGCGCTGAAAGGCTTCTTATGTGGTGATTGCAGTCACAGAATACGTTTGTGGTGGGTTTTATGTTTGCTAAAGTTGTCCTTTCCAGTGGTTAGACAGAGCACTGATATATACTATAAGGCCCTGCACATGTTATCCAAACACATGAACAGTAGGCCCTCATTATTATAAAAGTGAGATGAACAATAAGCCTAATTTATTGGACATAAGTTATTTGAGTAAACAATAAACAAGACGGTTAGCAGTAATTCATTATCCAACGATAAATATAAAAAAAAAAAACATGAGTTTAACAGAGTTTATAAAAAATGTGTGTTTTGCCTATTTTATACAGAAAAGCACGTACCGCCTGGGGGCCGCGTGAGACGGGGATGGGGCTGGGAACTGCAAGCCCTCACTTTTTGTTAGTGAAAAGTGTACAAAAGCGCAAAAAAAAATGGCCATAGGCTGCCTAGATTGGCGATTTTTAGCCTGTTCAGCCCCCCCCCCGAATTTTTCCCCTCCCCAGGAACGTGTACGCTGCAATGGAGAAGTTTTTCTTACAGCTGGATCAAACAGATTTGGATTAAAACATTTATATTATAAGGGTAAATCTAACAATCCTACTATTATCATTATGAATGGATTTAATCAGTCAGCATGTTGAGGTGGATCTACAAACAGGGCCCACTTTGGGCGGCAGTTAGATATTCTAGGTATACTTACTTTATGTATTCGCTGTCTTTTTTCAGTATAAATGAATGGAAATTTACTTTGAAATTTATTTGTTTTTATTTTTAATTCTTACTATTTATTCTGAAACATAGAAAACAACAAGTGTCAAGCCTCCACATGGGTATAAAAAGTACGTGAATATCTTGCTTTTTATACTTCGAACATATGGATGAGTTTTTTTTCACCATTATACTTCAGACCTGTTGTATGATTTTGCTTTTGGAGCATACTTATCCTATGTTAATGTAGGCTTACCTCAGACAAAACACTAATTAGCACTATACTACTTACAGTCTAGGAAATAGGGAGGTATATTATCTGACTTTGAATTTCTTGAAATATGTTTGTCCCTGTTTGTATTTTTTGGGACGCCTGGCTATATCTGGGACTTCTCTCAACCCTTACGTGGACCCTTTTCCAAAGAAGTTTTGTCCAACCCCTAGTGATGCCCATTTTGTCATTTTTTTTCTCATTTTTGGGCCCTTTTTGTTTTCCCGGGCCGATTCAAGCCCCTCAGTCCTACCCCAGGAACGCGACTGAGGTGAATTGTTTTATATGTTCTTAAGTTAAATCTATATTTCTTTGGGACAGGCTTGGTTCTTGTCTAGGGAGGGATTGGTGAAAACTTCGGAATAATTTATTCCACTTTATGCTGAAACAAATGAAATGAAAAAACCACCTTTAACCTTTGAAGTTTATCATCCTTTCCGCCTTAAATTTTGTTTAGCCTTGATGAAAGGCTGTAAATAGTCATTTATTGATAATATTTTTATTGTAATTTAGGTTTTGTTGAGATTTACAATCAATTTAGGGAAGATAGAAATTTCCATGTGTAAAAATGAATAAATGAATGTTGACCCCCAATCAAAATAAATTGGACCCCTCCCCTAGACCAAGAAGGTTCGACGCCTGGTAACCCATAAATTAGAATAAATTTTAAAGAAGCAATAACAAATTCTCATCTCAGACGTGTTTCCTTGGGGTAGGACCTGAGAAGGGCCTAGGTGGGTCGCCCTGAACAAAAAAAGGGCCGCCCAAAATAAGAAAAATGACGAAAATGGCCATCTTCTGGGGTGACTGAAAACTTTTTTGAAGAAAAAATCCCCGGGAAGGAGTTGAGCAGAACGTCCAAAGATTATACCCAGGATCCCAGAGAAGTGGAACAGCGTGAACAAGCACATTCAAGAAATTAATAACGTAAGGCAACATATTTATTTATTTTATTTTAATTTTATTTATTTTATTTATTTCATTTCCAGGCAACAAAAACATTATAAAACAATCGTGACAAACACAGATTGAAACATAACCATAAATACAAAGGGAAAAGAAGTGCCATCAGCCAAGCCTGGGTAGCCTAAAAGAATTAAAATCCTGTCTGGAGGTTCTCCCTATATTGGCTGATGCACGTTGAACAAGATTACAACATATTATAACATACTTAAAAACATAAAAAGAGAACATTAAGTGTAAGATAGAATTTATATTAAAATACTCAAATACTCAAAACCCTGTCAGTTAAATATTGATGGAGCTGCTCGGGGAGTACAATCTAGAAATAATCTCCGCCGGCCAAACTCCTGAGCTAGAAAAATCCAATATGGGTACAGTTTAGTAGGCCTATTGCAATATAAATTCTGGTCATCCTCTCCTAATACAGGTAAGAGCGGACAATATGAATGATTTAAGTTCCTAAAGGACTTATATTCATATAAGTTGTCAAGTAAAAAAAACATGAATTATTCCAGTAACAATTAGGCAAATATAATCTCGGTCCCCCCTTCCTCTCCTAAATTACAGGTAAGGATGGCACAATATGAATGATTGAGTTCCTAAAGACTATATTATATAAGTTGTCAGTAAAAAAAAAACATGATTATCCCAGTAACAATTACAATATAGTTCGGTCACTCCTCTCCTAATACAGTTGTAAAGAAGGAACAGTATGAATGATTAAGTTTCCTAAAAGACTATTATTATAAAGTTGGTCGGTAAAAAAAAACAGATTAATCCCAGTAACAATTACAATATAAATTCGGTGTCGGTCACTCCTCTCCTAACACAGTTAAAGAAGGAACAGTATGAATGATTAAGTTCCTAAAAGACAATATTATATAAGTTATCAGTCAAAAAACATGATTAACCCAGTGACAATTACAAACATTATTTTGTCCTTTCTTTTAACATTGAGCATTAATGTAATAAAAATTTGAAATAGTACCCTGACGGATAGTGAACGCTCATGTTCTGTATAAATGTGCGTTCGTACAAAAAAGAAATCTAGTAGGCATTTTCAAGGGGAGGCATCTCAAAAAGAAAACTGCGAAGAACATTAAGGAATTGAGAGAAGCTGATATCTAAACATATATTACGGTCAGCTTCTTTGAGATGTTCAAAAAATCTGGGAAATACATGGAAGCATGAGTACCTGAGGCTGTTGTACCCACTAAAATGTCACACACGTGACCCGACATCACGATATAAAATAATAGATAAAAAAAGAAATATCAGAGATGACTCCTATCCAGTGGTATTTTATGGTTAGCAGGTTCATAATGCATATCTCACAGCAATAAGAACATTTCATCCTTTCAAAACTCACAGGAATTTCAAAATAAAATTGAACTTTCAAAATCATGCCGTTCTGTGAAGTCACACACGTGACCCACTTCTTTTGACCTCTGACCTTGAACATGCATATTGTAAATATCAAAAAATATTTCCAAATGATAGCCAACAAAATATATTAGCATAATATAAATATAAAATCTGTATATCTTTAAAATTTTTAGAGTTATAGCCAATTAAAGTCAAGATTTTGCATAATTTCGGTCACACACGTGACCAAGAATGATCCTATGGAGTATTTTTCCACAGTGGTCATATTGGATCACATACGGTAACCTACATGTCAAACCATCAGTTTTGTACTGCCATAACTTTTTATATAATTTACCCATACGCCTCAGTTCTGTTGTGTTACTATAATCTCATTTCATGTTGATACACACAGAGAAAATGTTTGGTAAGATTTGGTTTAATAAATGAAAGAAAAAGGGACCATAAACTTGATCTTTTATTGCGTTTGCTCATAGATCCGATGTTCCTTTATAACATATAACAATTTGGTGAGGTGAATATTTTGCAGAGCCATAAAGGACTCATTCACAGTTACCCCCCCCCCCCCGAGCCCTATAGTGTAATATACGTTGGGTTATTGAAAATCATAGTCTGTAGAAAGACTATCCGACAAGCTCCATTGCCTCTTTTTATTTTTAATGAAATATGTGATGCGTCATGTCGAAATGAGAGACTAGTCGCGATTTTTGACATCCATTTTATTTGATATTATTGATCCCTGATTCATTGCCTTGAATTTGATATATAACCCGACTGTAAAGAGTAAATAGAAGTGGAGATATTAGCCTCTGAACGCGAGGAGAATTGTGCTCTTGGAAATCAAAATCAAGAGAAAAACGTCTGCGAAGTTTGACTTCCGTTTGACTCCGCGCCAGAAAAATAAGACATTTTGTCACCGTTGTACTCACCGAAATGCCCTAGCTACCACTTGTTACAAAGGTGAAACGATTGACCAATGAGGAGGCTGCATTCAGGTATACAGAGAACAATACTCGTCCGTCACGCATGATCGAGGCAAGCGCAGCAAGCGGAAACAACGGCGATGTTGTCTAAATAACATTCTTTTTGACTCACTCGGTACCGTAGTGTAATATACGTGAAGCTTTTGAAAATCATAGTCTGCAGAAAGACTATTCCGCAAGCTCCATTGACACTTTTATTTCAATGAAAACTCATACATTTCTCATAGATCAGACTTTCCTTTATAACATAACAATTTAATGAGGTGAATATTTTTCAGGGCCAAAGCGGACTCATCAACATTACCCGCCCCATACCTATATTGTAATATTAATTGGACTTTTGAAAAGAAAAAAATACTGTCTGCCTAAAGACTAGTCTGTAAGCTCCATTAGCAATTTTATTTAAGGGACATATACTTGTAATTTCAAGTTTAACCACTTTGCCAATTTATTTTGATGTTTATAATCATATTTATTTTCAATGCAGTTTTTAATTTCACTTAATCCTACGTTTAAGTCCACTCCTCAAATGGTTTTCCGGCTGGATTCCGGCCGCATTCAGTCCAGTCGCGAGTATCTATTCAATATCTTCTTCTTCTATCTTCTATCTTCTTCTTCTTCTTTCTTCTATTCAATAATGCGGAGTTGCTCCGTGGCCAATCTGACAAACCCTCGATCGTTATCTCATCACCTTTCATTATAAAAAAAAATGGGCATAAAAAGAGACCAGTTGTCCACCAAATAATTCGTTTTGATAACGTGTGTTTTAGTGATGCTTTTTATATTCCGTTGCAAATAAAATAATATAATATCAAGATTTATGAAACATTTACAAATGACCAGTCATAATTGTGACCAACTTGCAGAATCGTCGATCGTTTTATGAAAATAGTTTGACTATTAAAAGATGACGATTCGTTAACAAATAATTATAAATCTTGATTTATGTTGAAGTGTTGCTTTTTAAATTCTGTTACAATTAAAATAACACAATATTAAGGGTTTTTTATTCACTCACAAAGAACCACTTATGTGCCGATATTTAATATTGTGACCAACTTGCAGGGCCGTCGATCATTCATTCACCGCTAACGGTTGAATTGATCGCCATTAATGAAAATAGTTTGGCTATCAAAAATAATAATTTGTGACTAAATAATCATAATTTATTAGAAAATTTTAATGCTGCTTTTAACACTCCGTTTTAAATATAAAAAAACCACAAGCTCCGTCCACGCGTGGTGTAAACACAGAAATAGAGAATATTTCTGTGGGTGTAAATTGTAGTGTTTGAATGTGACTGTGATTGAGTTTGAGCTGTGCATGTGTGTGTGTGCGAGTTATAACCTTCAACAACAACAAAATTGATTGACTCAAGTGAAAGAAACAGGTAATCTTGGCTATCAAAGGATGATGATCTACCACCAAATAATTATAACTTGACAAAAAATGTTTTAGTGCTGCTTATACAGTCCGTTTTAAATAAAAAAACACAATTGTTATCAATTTAACGCAAATTCTACAAGCTCGGTCGACTCCACGCGTGGTGTAAATTAGTGTTTTGAATGTGATTGTGATTGAGTGTGAGATGTGTGCGAGTTGCATAATTTATTTCTTAAATTGATTGACTCAAGTGGGAGCGAACTCGAACTCTACGGTTACATCAAGTGTACGCGGAAAAAATTATTTACAATTTTGTCCAACCCCACCCCAATTTTAGTGCTGCTTTATACAGTTCGTTTTAAATAAAAAGCAATTTTTTTATCAATTTTAACGCAAATTCTACAAGCTCGGTCCCACGCGTGGTGTAAATTGTATTGTTTGAATGTCACTGTGATTGAGTGTGAGATGTGTGCGAGTTGCATAATTTATTTTCTAAATTGATTGACTAAGTGGGGGGGGGGAGAACTCAAACTCTACGGTTACATCAAGAGTGTACGCGCCGCAGAAAAAATTACGTACACTTTTGTCCACCTCCACCTCCTGTCATGGCATGCAAGAAAAAAAATAGATAAAACTTTTCTTTCATGCAGTTAAATTGATCCTTTTTTATTCATACAAATAGCAAAAATAGCTCGGGCACTGAATTGTGGAAAAAAATTATGTACACTTTTGTCCCACCCCCACCCCCATTTTTTTTATTCTCATGCAAGAAAAAAAATAAGATAAAACTTTTCTTTTCATGCAGTGAAATTGATTCTTTTTTATTCATACAAATAGCAAAAATACTCGGGCACTGAATTGTGGGGGGGGGACTCTACGGTTACGCTAAGTGTACGTGGGGGAAAAATTACAAAGGCCTACACTTTTGTCCCACCCCCACCCCCATTTTTTTTTTTTTGATTCTCATTTTCGCGCAAAGGATTTTTCGTTGTTATAGTATCGATCACGTGAAACCGAGACTTCGCAAAATTTACCCCCCCCCCCATCAAAAAAAAACCCCTCCTTTTTTTTTACAATAAAAGAAAAAAAATAACAAAAAAATACTTAAAAAATCGGGCAGTGTAAAAAGTGTAAAATTAAAGAATTGTGGGGGCGGAATTCTACGGTTACGTCAAGGGTACGTGGGGGGGGGGGAATCCAACACTTTTGCCCTACCCCCACCCCCAATTTTTTTTTTTTTCTAATCTCTGAAACACACCAAAAAAAAAGTATAAATTTATACCCCCAGTTTTTTCCTTATAATTCTGAAAATATTGAAAATAGCCCCCTGGATGCGCCATTGTTTATGTATACGTAATCGTAATCTACATCAGGCCGATCATCAAAAGATTTTTTTTATCATGCAGGACACTGGACAGCTTTTGTATGCATCCCTCCCAACCGATTGGATACGTATTAGGCCTACCCATATTCTCTATCATTACGAATGTCTGCAAAAAAATTTCAGATTTCGGGATCGATATAGTAAAAAATAAGCCTTCGTGAATTAAAATTAAAAATCGGGCAGGAAAAGAGTTGTAAATTCATAGAAATTTTGCCCCCTCCCATCTTTTTTTTTTTTTTCTAATTAAAAGGAAAAAAATGGAAAAAAATGTAGATAGCACCATTTTTCTTAGAATCTTGAAAGTGATGGAAAAATTGCGCCAAAAAGATGATCAAAGATTCTGCAGTATAATAATAATGCAGTAAAATCATAAATAGCAAAGTACAATGTCACGGAGAAGCCAACTAATCAGGGGCATATCGGGGGATGTAGAGGGTATAACCCGCCCCCTCCCCCTCCCCCCCCCCAAAAAAAAAATAAAAATAAATAAATAAATAAATAAAAATAATAATAAATAAATAAATCGATAAATAAAAAATAAATAGACAAATAAATTTTTTTTTAATAAATGAAAAAAATAATAAATGAATAAAAAAAAGGGGGAGGGGTGGCAGGTAAAGCCTATTCTGAGGAGTATTTTCACTTGAGCAATGCCAGTTTCATAAATTTGTAAACTGTTAAGGCCTCGTCACACCGAGTCCGGTCCGGTGACCGGTACGGCAAACCGTCTCAAATCGCTCCATAGCGAGCTATCCATAAAAACCGTACGGTTGCCGTTCCGGCTAGTACGGCATAGCCCGTGTTTGTTGTGACCAGTCTCATTGCAATAGTACACGGCCGATTCATTCGACCGTTTTGCCCATTGTTGAACCGGAACTTGCCCGTGCCGTGACCGCGACCGGTGTGACGAGCCTTTAGGGGTGGACTGCTAGCTGCCCGGCGCGTAGGCCGGGTGCAGGTAGTATATATTATAAAGAGTATATTATCGGCGTTAATTCACCCGTGCCCTGGAGTTAGACAACTCCCCTACTGCTGAATGCGCTAGCCTAAAAAAAATCGCAAATGAATTTCAACCGTTCCAAGTTGTATGACATGATCTGACAATCCTGCCAAGACAAGGGAAATGGGCGTCGCACGGCGGGGGGGGGGGGGGCAGGTGCGGATCCAGGGGCCTAACAGGTCTTCCCTAAATAAAAAGAGGCGGGGGAAAAAGTTATGAATGGCTGACCCGTTGCGGTGCGTTGCACAGTGGGCCAGAATGAACTAAAGTGCGACAAAACTAATTCCTCACCGAAGACGGATACTAAATTCTTAAGAGAAGTCCTTCTATGTTCAGACCCGCAGAATCGATGAGAACAATTTCAAAAACTTATGACGTCATTAAAATGCTTTTTTCTCGAATTGCGACAGACAAATATCAATAGTAACACATAGGCATATTCATTTTACTTTGATCAGTGGGACTTATAGGGGGTTTCAAGACATGAGAAAGACATGAGAAACACCATATTAAGAGTATTTTCAAATGTTTATGACGTCATTAAAATGCCCATTTCTGATTGGTTAGAGTGGATTTCTTTGTAAAAGTTACATAACTGATATAATTATTTTCATGAGTGAGGTGTATATGGGGTTTATAGACCACGGAAACATTGTTAACATGATTAGAGTATCTTTTAAATTATCTGACTTCATTAACATACTGGTTTTTTTACTGGACGAGGAAAAAATGCCTTTTTTTAGAGAGATTTATATATTATTTGGAACTTTAATGGGGTTTTAAGAACTAATGAAAGGGGAGCCTCTTTTTTTATTCATAAAAATACGGTTTTCCTGATGAGACCAGTAGGCCTATTCATCAAATAAGTAGAAAATCATTTTGATTTTGGCTAATTGTTCTTGATTATAACGGAAAAGTTATTGCAATTTATATATCTACGATTCCTTCCCTAATTGAACTTATTGTATTGTATTGTATTGCATTTTATTTTCCAAATCGCAACAATAAAAAATACAGTTATCGTATAAACATATAATAAAAAATAGATAAAAGAAGCACAAATGGCTTCATGGCCCATTCAGCTTTGTAAACACAATGCTGATCTTCCATGGGGTCCAGAAAGTACAGAATTTCGAAAGACAAAATAACAATGATATCAAACTATAAATATAAAAATGAAAGAGAGCATAATGATAAAGACACAGTTGAAATGTGTTATAAGTAGGCAGTCTTACATGTTCTCCTGAACGAAGTAGCAAAACATATATGTGATCAATATAAGTCATAATTTAAGAATGATCGGTTATGACTTTAACTGATTACATAATAATTTTTTTGGAAACAAACGATAATAACCTATTATGACATAAGTGAGCCCCAAATTAAATATCATAATACTATTTCAAGATTAAGATCAATTCAGATGGTCATGTAATTGATAGGTTGGGGGGGGCACACACATGTCTGTATTTTATGAAAATCATTGTATTCATGTGTTTTGGTTGTTTTGGTTTTTCGGCTTTCGATTGAAATATTTACGCCACTTACGGTGAGACTTTTGTGTGCGCAATACGTGCGCATTATCGCTTTTTAGCAGATTTTGACGGTAAAACAGGCGAACATGCGGATGGAAAATTGGTTATATCTCCGAAGTTTGCAGGAGGTTGCAGCTAAATTTGGTATTGATGTAAAGCATAAACTATAACAAAGACTCTCATTGTATTTTTAGCGCAGCAATCGGCTGCAATTTTGAAAATCTATGCGTATGAATAAAAAAAATGCAATTTTCCCCCATTATTTAGTGGTGTCTCCCAAAATTACTTCCGAATGGATTAATTATTTGTCTTTAAATTCTATGGGGACTAAAAATGATCATTCTTAAACAAGCAAATTTAATTTTAAATATATTGAATTACCCATTTAGTAAAAAATCCCAAATAACGAAAATTTGTCATTTACACCTGGTGTACCACTAACAAGTCATTTTCTGGTCATTTCAAAGAAAAATAACCAACTAAAAATCAATTTCATGATGAAATATTTTATGGAGATGTTCTAGAGGTTGCTATCTTTGCTGAGAATATTAAAAAAACAAAATCGGTTAGGTGACCAGAAACCAGTTTTGGCGCACTTTTGCTGACGCCTGGCCCACTGTGCGTTGGTGCGAGTGAACCTGTAATGTATAATGTTATGGGATATGGCCGAAGGCTGAAAAAAGAAAAAAGGCCTACCACCCACATTTCCCACCCCGAGACCAATTTTGGCCTGTATGACGTGAGAAAACATGAATTAACCTTTTTCATTCAACATTCAATTTTTGTCCCCCCCCCCCCCCCCCCGGGCCCTCCTCTCATATGAAATTTTAGATCCGCGGCTGGGAAAAGGGGGTGGGGATGGTACATTGCCAATTAAACCCACTTTGTCTAATTCTATTTCGTCTATATACAACCAGTTTGTCTAATTACCGTTTAGTATTATTGCCATAATTATTAATTTTGTCTAAATTTCGTCTCATGGTCATTTCGTCTAATATATCCATTCGGTCTCTAACACCACTTGGTCCATTCCTGTAACAAACTGGTAATAGACCAACTATTCATTGTTTTTCAATCATTTAGCAATAAGACGAAAATACAATTAGAAGATTGTATTAGATGAATTGGCAGTAAGATTGGTGATTCGACCAAGTGTGTAATCATGGGTGTCGATTGTGGGGATGCATCCCCCAATAATTTCAGTGGGGGGATGGTGTGTACGATCATCCCCCAATATTTTGATATCAAGAAAATAAAAAATATATTATATGCATATAAATCTACCCATTACAAATTAGTTATCATATAAAACACTTTTATGACATTATTATATTATTTTGCAATCTAAAATGCATATTTCTGACATTCAAATATCCAAAATTTTCTCACTCTTTCGTTAATCTTCCTCGTGTGTGCCTAATCGATGATAATCAGGGCCACCGATCCCAGGGTATATAAACACAACACAAAAAGAAAGTTCCCCCTATTTCAGATATCGATAATTTTTGAACCAGGAGGAATTAAAAAAATCTAATTGTATGTCCACGTAGGGAATTTAATTAGCCACTATGGGAGCGAATTTTCGGAAAAATCATCAAATCATGCTTCAGTGAGCAATGGTTGGATGCAAAAATGTCATTTTTTGAAGTTCGCAAGCGTAAAATGGCAACTTTGATTCAATGATAACTGACCCATTTTCAGATTTTAAACATTTTACACGTCACAATGTATGCAGAACGTGCTTCCCAATATACAAAACAAAATTTTCGCCAAATTTCACGGTTGAGTGAGCATGCAGCAAAAATTGCCCAAACTGCCATTTTACTTCTTTCCCATGGTATAATCGATCAAATATGATGGAATTCCTGTTTGGAAGTGTATGCAACCAATATCCATTTATTTACGATTTAATGAACCCATCAAACAACCAAAAAATAGGCCATTTTAAAATACGGAAATGCATGTAATAATTTTATGCACTATAAAGCATCTCAAAGCAGATTTTGGGTTGTATGATATTCTTTGGGCACGTGTCAACTATCCTATGGCATTTAGTTACAAATTTATACTTCAGTGAGCACGTGAGACTGGAAAAGCCATTTCTCACTATGGACTAAAATTCTATTCTCACTTTGATTTATATAACAATTCTTTGGGGGAGTACTTTGATTTTGTAATCACAAAAATGACGTTTTAAGCTGTATACAAGTCCCATTTGACATTTTAAATGAAAACTTTTGATTATGTCAAATGATCAATGATTTCATGTTTTACTCGCAAGTATGAGGTTTAAGCTGTATACAAGTCTCAATTGACTTTTTTTTTTAATGAAAACTTGTTGATTAAGTCAAATGATCAATGATTTAATGTTCTTAGGTCTAAATATGTGGTTTTACATGTTTACAACTCCCATTTGACTTTTTTGTTGAAAACTTGTTGATATGTCAATTGATCACTAATTTCATGTTTTACTCGCAAATATGACGTTTAAAGCTGAATAGAAGTCCCATTTGACTTTTTAAAATGAAAACTTGTTGATTATGTCAAATGATCACTGATTTCATTTTTACTAGCAAATATGAGGTTTACGCTGTATACAAGTCCATTTGACTTCTTTTTTTATTTTTAAACTTGTCGAATTCGTTTCTGTTGTCAGGCAATTTGTTCGATTCGTGTCTTACGTGCATACATTACGATTCAGAGTTTCCAGTTTGCGCAATATTAATGCGCGCGCGTTATCAAAACCTATTGCGATCGCTTCTATATTCATCAGACTGTTATGTAAATTAATTTAAATAAACAGTTGCCCATCAACATACTCGAAACTGTTAGCTAATAATGCTCAAACCTCATCCACACGCTTTGTGACAAAAGCGCGTATCAATATTAGTCTTTCCATGTTTACAAGACCAATTTGACTTTATTTTAATGAAAACTTGTTGATAATGTCATATGATTACTGATTTCATGTATTTAGGTACAAATATGAGTTTTAGCATGTTCACAAGTCCCATTTGACTTTTTTTAATGAAAACTTGTTGATTATGTCAAATGATCACTGATTTCATGTTTTTACGTACAAATATGAGTTTTAAGCTGTAAGCAAGTCCCATTGACTTTTCTAAAATGAAAACTTGTTGATTTATATCAAATGATCACTGATTTCATGTTTTTCCGTACAAATATCAGGTTTTAAGCTGTATGGAAGTCCCATTTGACTTTTTAAAATGAAAACTTGTTGATTATGTCAAATTCACTGATTCATGTTTACGTACAAATATGAGTTTTAGCATGTTTACAAGTCCCATTTGACTTTTTTAAAGAAAACTTGTCGATATATGGTTACATATAGTTACATATATAGTTACCGATATATGGTTACCGATATATGGTTATCGATATATGGTTACCGATATATGTTACCTATATATGGTTACCGATTTATGTTTTACGTACAATATGAGATTTTAAGCTGTATGCAAGTCCATTTGACTTTTTTGAAATGAAACTTGTTGATACGTCAAATGATCACTGATTCATGTTTTACGTGCATAATGAGGTTTAGCATGTTTACAAAGTCCCATTTGACTTTTTTCCTGATACTTGTTGATTATGTCAAATGATGACTGATTCATGTTTAGTAAAATATGAGGTTTTAAGCTGTATGCAAGTCCCATTTGACTTTTTTTAATGAAAACTTGTTGTTTATGTCAAATGATCACTGATTTCATGTTTTACGTACAAATATGAGGTTTTAAGCTGTATGGAAGTCCATTTGACTTTTTAAAATTTAAACTTGTTGATTATGTCAAATGATCACTGATTTCATGTTTTTACGTACAAATATGATGTTTTAGCATGTTTACAAGTCCATTTGACTTTTAAAAAAAAACTTGTCATATATGTTTACGATATATGGTTACGATATATGGTTACCATATATGTAACCGATATATGGTTACCGATGTATGGTTACCGATGTATGTTATCGATATATTGGTTACCGATATATGGTTACCGATATATGGTTACCGATATATGGTTACGAATTATGTTTTAGTAAAATATGAGGTTTTAAGTGTATGCAAGTCCCATTTGACTTTTTTAAAATGAAAACTTGTTGATTATGTCAAATGATCGCTGATTTCATGTTTTACGTACAATTGAGGTTTTAAGCTCTTTACAAGTCCCATTGACTTTTTTAAAATGGAAACTTGTTGATTATGTCAAATGATACTGATTTCATGTTTTACGTACAAATATGAGGTTTTAAGCTGTATGCAAGTCCCATTGACTTTTTAAAAATGAAAACTTGTGATTATGTCAAATGATCACTGATTTATGTTTTTACGTACAAATATGAGGTTTTACGCGTTATACACGTCCCATTTGACTTTTAAATAAACTTGTCGATAATGTCTATTGATTACTGATTTCATGTTTTTACGTAATAAAGGTTTAGCATGTTTACAAGTTCCATTTGACTTTTTTTCTCTGATACTTGTGATTATGTCAAATGATGATGATTTCACGTTTTTAGACAAATATGAGTTTTTAGCTGTTTACAAGTCCCATTTGCCTTTTTCCTGAAAACTTGTCGATTATGTCAAATGATACTAATTCATGTTTTTACTAGCAAATATGAGGTTTACGCTGTATACAGTCCATTGACTTCTTTTTTTTATTTTTAAACTTGTTCGAATTCGTTTCTGTGTCAGGCAATTTGTTCGATTCGTGTTCTACGTGCATACATTACGATTCAGGTTTCAGTTTGCGCAATATTAATGCGCGCGGTTATCAAAAACCTATTTGCGCTCGCTTCTATATTCATCAGACTGTTTATGAATTAATTTAAATAAACAGTGCCCATCAACATACTCGAAACTGTTAGCTAATAATGCTCAAACCTCATCCACACGCTTTGTGACAAAACGCGTATCAAATATTAGATTTTGAATGTTTACAAGTCAATTTGACTTTATTTTAATGAAAACGTGTTGATAATGTCATATGATTACTGATTTCATGTTATTAGGTACAAAATATGAGTTTTAGCATGTTCACAAGTCCATTTGACTTTTTTTTAATGAAATTGTTGATTATGTCAAATGATAACTGATTCAGTTTTTACGTCAAATATGAGGTTTTAAGCTGTATGCAAGTCCCATTTGACTTTTTTAAATGAAAACTTGTTGATTATGTTCAAATGATCACTGATTCATTGTTTTTACGTACAAATATCAGGTTTTAAGCTGTATAGAAGTCCATTTGACTTTTTAAATGAAACTTGTTGATTATGTCAATGATACTGATTTCATGTTTTACGTACAAATATGATGTTTTAGCATGTTTACAAGTCCATTTGACTTTTTAAGAAAAACTTGTCGATTATATTGGGTTCAATAATGGTAGATATAATAGTTACGATATATGGTTACGATATATGGTTATGATATTGGTTACGATATATGGTTAGATATATGGTTAGAATTTATGTTTTTACGTACAATAGAGATTTTAGCTGTATGCAAGGTCCATTTGACTTTTTTGAAATGAAACTTGTTGATTAGTCAAATGATCATGATTTATGTTTTTACGTGCAATAATGAGGTTTTAGCATGTTTACAAGTCCCATTTTGACTTTTTTCCCCTGATACTTGTTGAATATGTCAAATGATTGTCAAACAGTCCACATTTGGACTTTTTAAAATAGTTGAAAAACTTGTTGATTATGTCAACATGATCACTGATTTCATGTTTTTTACGCTCTACAAATATCAGGTTTTAAGCTGTATGGGAAGTCCCATTGACTTTTTAAAAATGGAAACTTGCTTCCTTGATTAGTCAAATGATCACTGATTCATGTTTTTACGTACAAATATGATGGTTTTAGCATGTTTACACAAAGTTCCCATTTGACTTTTTTTAAACTTAAAAACTTGTCGATATTATGGTTTACCAATATATGGTTACCGATATTTATAGTTTACCCGATATATGGTTATCGATAACTTCATGGTTACCGATTATATGGTTGTGCCAGATATCATGATCAACTACATTCACTACTACTACAAAACAAAAATTAAAATTACCGAATTTATGTTTTTACGTACAAATATGAGATTTTAAGCTGTAGTGAAGGTCGCCATTGACATTTTTTGAAATGAAAACTGTTGATACGTCAAATTAATACTGACTTCATGTTTTTTACGTGCAATAATGAGGTCTTTTAGCATGGTTTACAAAGTCCCATTTTGACTTTTTTTTCCTCGATACTTTGTTGATACTGTCAAATGATGACTGTATTTCATGTTTTTTAGGTACAAATATAGGTTTTAAGCTGTATTGCAAGTTCCCATATTTTGGACTTTTTTTAAAATGGAAACTTTGTGTTTATGTTCAAATTGATCACTGATTTTCATGTTTACGTATACAATATGAGGTTTTTTTAAGCTGTATGGAAGTCCCTATTGACTTTTTTAAAATTAAATACTTGTTGATTTATGATCAAATGCATCACTGATTTCATGTTTTTAGTACAAAATATGCATGTTTTAGATGTTTACAAGTTCCCAATGACTTTTTTAAAAGAAAAACTTGTCGATGATATGTTTACCGCATATATGGTTACCGGATATATGTGTTAACCGGATATTTTATGGTTATCGATATATGCGTTACCGATGTATGGATTACCGATGTATGGTTATCAGATATATGGTTACCGATATTATGCGTTACCGACTATATGCGTTACCGAATTAATGCTTTTTACGTACAGAATAGATTTGGTTTTAAGCTGTATGCAATGTCCCATTTGACTTTTTTAAAATGGAAAACTTGTTGATTATGGTCAAATGATCGCTGTGAATTTCACTGTTTTTACGTATCAAATATGAGGTTGTAAGCTCTTTACAAGTCCCATTTGACTTTTTTTAAATGAAAAACTTGTTATTATTGTCAAATGATCCCCCACTGATTTCCATGTTTTTACGCTTACAAAATATGCAGGTTTTAGCTGATTCAAGTCCCATTTGACTTCTTTAAAAATGAAAACTTGATGATTATGTTCAAATGATTTCAACTGATTTCATGTTTTTACGTACAAATATGATGTTTTAGGCATGTTTACAAGTCCACATTTGAACTTTGTTTAAAGAAAAACTTGTCGATATATGAGTTACCAATATATGGTTTACCGATAGTATAGTTACCGGATATGGGTGCGTTACTGACTAATTATTTATCATAGTATGGTTACCGATTATAGCGTACCGATATATGGTTTACCGAATTTATGTTTTTACGTTACAACATATGCAGATTTTAAAGCTGTATGCAAGGGTACCCATTTGGACTTTTTTGAAATGAAAACTTGTGATTACGTCCAAAATAATCACTGCATTTCAATGTTTTTTACGTTTGCAATCCAATGAGGGGTTTTAGCTAATGTTTACAAAGTCCCATTTGTACTTTTTTCCTGATTACTTGTGATTATGTCAAATATGGACTGATTTCATCGTTTTTAGGTACAAAATATGAGGTTTTAAGCTGTATGCAAGTCCCATTTGCTTTTTTAAAATGAAAACTTTGTTGTTTAATTCAATATGATCACTCGATTTCAATGTACTCTTCACGCTACAAATTAGACGGTTTAAGCCTGGTATGGACAGTCCCATTGACTTTTTAAAATATAAAACTTCGTCTGATTATGTCAACATGATCACCTGATTTTCATGTTTTAATCCGCGTACAAATATTGTATGTCTTAGACCATGCGTTTACAGTCCCATTTGACTTCTTTTAAAAGAAGAAACTTGTCCGATATATGTTTACCGAGTACTTATGGTTACCCGCATATATGTGTTACCGATATCCAGCGTTACCGATATTATGGTTACCGATCGTATGCGTTACCGATGTATGTTATCGAATATATGCGTTACGATCAATGGTACCGATATATCGGTCCTAACCGACATAATAGGTTTCTTACGTCACAAATATGAGCGTTTTAAGCCCTGTATGCAAGTACCCATTTGACTTTTTTAAAATTGAAAAACTCTCGTTGCATTAACTGTACACGATGATTCGCGATGATTTTTCATGTTTTTTACGGTACAAATATGAGGTTGTTTAGCTCTCTTACAAGTCCCATTTCGACTTTTTTTAAAATGCAAAACTGCTTGATTATGTCAAGATGATCACCTGATTTCATGTTTTTTACGTACAAAATATGATGGTTTTAAGCTGTATGCAAGGTCCCATTTTGACTTTTAAAAAATCTTATTGGACAACACAAAACTTTTGATCTGATTCATGTCACATGATCACTGAATTTTCATGTTTTTACGTACAATATGATGTATTTTAGCATTGTTTACAAGTACCCATTTGACTTTGTTTAAAGAAAAACTTGTCAGACTATATAGGCTTACCAATATATGCGTTACCAGATATATAGTTAAACCGATATCTAATGGTTACCGATATATCGAGGTTATCGGAAATATATGGTTACCGATTATTATGCGGTTACCGAATAATGGTTACCGATATTTATGTTTTTACGTAACAACAATATGAGATTTCTAAGCTGATATACTGCAAGGTTCTCCATTTGACCTTTTTGAAATGAAAACTTTGTTGATTACGTCTCAAATAACTCACCTGCTTTTCATGCTTCTGTTTACGCGTGCAATGAATGGGTTTTAGCCATGTTTACAAAGTTCCATTTTGACTTTTTTTTCCTGATACCTTAAAAGCCGTTGATTATGTCAAATGATGACCTGATTCATGTTTTTAGGTACAGCAATTACTGAGGTTTTAAGCTGTATGCAAGTCCCATTTGACTTTTTTAAAATGATAAACTTGTTGCTTTATGTCACAATGATCACTGAATTTCATGTTTTTACGCTACAAATATGAGCGTTTTAAGCTGTATGGAAGCTTCCCATTTACTTTTTAAATTAAAAACTTTGCTTGATTATGTTCAAATGATTCACTGATTTCATGTTTTTTACGTACAAACTACAGTTTTAAGCTGTTGGAAGTCCCATTTGACTTTTTTAAAAATGAAAACTTTTTGATTATGTCAAATGATTACTTCGATTCATGTTTTTACGTACAATATATGTTTAGCATGTTTACAAGTCCCATTTGACTTTTTTAAAGAAAAACTTGTCGTATATATGGATTACAATATTATGGTTACCGATATATAGTTACCGGATATATGGTTACCAGATATATGCGTTATCGATTATATGGTTACCGATTATATGGTTACGATATAATGGTTACCGGAATTATTGTTTTACGTGACAAAATATTGAGATTTTAAGCTGTATGCCAAAGGTGCCCATTTGACTTTTTGAAATGAAAACTTGTTGATTATGGTCAAATTATCACTGATTTCATGTTTTTACGTGCAATAAGTGAGGTTTTAGCATGTTTACAAAGCCCATTTGACTTTTTTTTTTCACTGGATACTTTGTTGATTATTGTGCAAAATGATTCCACCTGATTTCATGTTGTTTAAGGTTGTACGAAATATGAGGTTTTAAGCTGATGGAAGTCCCATTTGCTTTTTTTTAAAAATTAAAACTTGTTGATTATTTTCAAATGATCACTGATTTCATGTTTTTACGTACAAAATCATAAAAATTATCCACTAATTTTATATATTTACAATAAAAGAATTATATATTTGCCTACTTTTGCTATATCGTCCTCGAATCGCCCAACCAACGATACTTTAACCCCGAAAACTTTGCTCTATGTGTCCTTATCTTTCCCCTCCCCTGTGAGACGAAGGGCGCCCTCTCATTTTGGATAGGGCACTCAGCAAAACTATTCCCAACAAACTTCCTCTTGTCTTCATACCACCCTAAACTTTTAAGTAGTGATGGAACGGGGGACGGACGGGAGTGATTGTAGGCAAATATATAATTCTTTATGTAAATAATAAAATTAGTGATAATTTTTATGATTTAAACTTCAAAAGAATGATATTATTTGGCCTACTTTGCTATTACGACCAGCCAGCCATATGTACTGTGGGGAGCGGACAACACCTACAGTTTTAGATAATAAGGATGACGCCGTAGCCATGATAGAAACAAAGAGAAAAGTTCCTTCCATCGCAGAAACCCGTTCACCCATTATTAGATCAACATTACACTTCCAGCGAGTTTCCCTAAAACATGTTCCCTGAAAGGCTGGTACCCTCGTCATCGCGGTTTTTTAGACTAAACGAGGTTACCTTGGTCCTTCAGGTCCGCAGCGTGAGTACCCCGGGTACTGGGTCCGAAAGATTCATTGGGATAAACCAATTTTTGCGACATTTTCAGGAATCAAATGATGTCTTCAACGGCGCCACATTCTGTCAGTTGCGCAACGATGAAATTTGACTAAAGAGACGTAGGGAGAAATCTTTTAACAGGACCGGAAAATTGACTGATTTTTCGTTCAAAAGCCTGTCGAAAAGAGAAGCATGAATATCTCTTAATATCCAACCTAAGTGGCTCGTTTGATTTAAGAGGAGCGGAGCAATAAACCTTAGCGTTTTCCCGACAATACAAATCAGGGAGAATCCTTTGGAAGATCTATTCCAGACAGAAACCTAGAGACTGTTGGTCGTGAAGGAGGTAAGCTAGCGACCTGAGGTCCTCGCGACCACTTCAAATTAGAGACCCGGGTCTGAGTAGGGGACTCTTAAGAGAATAAAAACTAAAAGAACTGATGACAGAAGAACGCTGAAAATGACACTATCCAGCAGTAAGATTGAAAATAGCTGGGATAGCTTGAATAGCTGGGGCATAGCTGCACTAGCTAATCTTAAATCCCTCTGGGTAAGCAGAGAATTACCCCTTTCGACGAGAAGGATGATGAAAAAACGGTATGGACGAGAGAAAGGTTTCTCTCGGAACCCACAGAAAGCAAAAACCGTTCGGAAGAAGCGATTTTACTTAGGGGTACAATCACCTACTTCCCTTAAGTCGAGAGGAGCACAAATTCGTCAAAACCTGTAGCCGAAGGTGACTTCTTGATAACGGCCCTGATATAAAGGAAGATGTTTCATGGTGTTTGAGAGTCTAGCTCTAACCGTTGCTGTTATGCTAAGAACTCACACCACGGCAAGTGTTTATAGTTTCTCTCGTTAACCAGAGGGAGAAACTATTCGCAACAAGTCCGCGGATGTGGTCGAGAGGTATAATACGTTGATGATAATCGGTTTCGACGTCCTGCCCCTTCTTAATTCTTCCTAGTGAAACCCAGGAGGAATACTACCCGGAAGAACCAAGGGATTCCGTCAGTTCCGGAAATTGAAACGCAACCTGGGTAAACCCAAACATCTCCTTTTATCTAAATCCTAACCTCAGAAACGGAAGATTCTTACTGACGTGAAGAAGCCAACAACTGAGGAGAAGTCAAACTGTGAGGTTCACCTTGCGACTCTAGTCGGCCGCTTTGAAAATCTATGAAAACAGCGACCCACTCTGAGGTGGGTTACTTATACGTCGTGAAAAAGAAAATTGTTTAAAACAAAAATTTTTCCCAAAATCCGTATGTTGCGAAGCGACTGGACCGATGTTTCTCGTACTGGTTGCATCAGAACCAGAACCAGAGTTTGAAAGGTCTTACTCTGCCTCCTGAGGCAGTGAGAGTTAAAATCCTCTAAGCGAACCAAAATAAGACATTCATCCCTCCGATGTCTGTTCTAACCTAAACTGTCCGCTATCTGCAAAGCGTCTTGAACGTGAGGAAGAAAACTTTCTCACCTTCAGGCTCTCCAGAAACGTTTGTTGCAGAAACTTAAGTCTCGGAGATTCCATTCACCGAAGTCAAGCGGGCCTCGATTAATGGACTCTCTGCCTTCTTAACTGTGAAGCATATGCCGTCAAAATAATTGAAGAACGGAGGCGCTTCCATGTTCTTCCCTGGAAGTGGAACTCCTATAACCGCCCAAAAAGGAATATGAGGTTTAAAAATTCAGTTTAGAAAGGAATTCTAGACGGAGGCGGACTGAAAAATCAGGACTGGAAAATCCAGAGCCCGTAATCAATGAGATGATCACGTTAAAAGTCTGCCAAATTGGGAACCCCGGACCAATAACTTCGATAGTCAACATGACTTCCATAATGTAATAACCTTTAAGAAACGCTCTCAACCGCGAAGTCCAAGATTCTTCAAGCGCTAGATTCAGAAGTTCTACGTAATCTCCAAACTGGGTCTTGCTCAGATGATCGCGGTTGTCCGGTATGAGTCCCTAATACTGTTGCGGAATCAACTCTTACCTCAATCAAAAATTCATGCAGTTTAAAACTTTAAAGTTCTGCTGGCTGGTCTCCCAACGCAGAACTACGCGTATCGAGTCTCCGCTTTTGGGGAAGCGATGTAGAAATTAGCACAATTTAGGTAGATTGAATGCTGACTTTTTTCGTATCTTCTTTGAGCTGTGTTCCCGGACAAGCGTACACGTCAAAGTGTTGGTGGGATGACTCTGAAGACATCCCCGGATCGAGCGTTTCTCAAAGTCTAAAATTGAGGACCGAATCTGGATTGTTCGAAACGATTAAATAATCGTATGAGATCGGAAAACAAATAGTCGTTCCATCGGACCTTAATTTTTTTTTTTTTTTTTTTTTTTTTTTTTTTTCCTAAACGTAGGTGGGAGGTCACCTCAGGCGCTTTCCTCCCATACTAAAAGGGATGAGAGTTTGAGCGGATCTGAAACTACTCCTATCTTGACTTCTTCCGCCCACTGACCGCATTGATTCTCCTCGACCCGACTGTTGTGATGAAGAGTGTTATGTCTTGATTCATTGTCAGACGGTTATCCAGTTCGTAGAATGTGTTGACGTGGAGGATTTGTAATTTACACCCAAAAACGTAATAACAGACTTGGAGGGTATCAAGCTTTTCTAAAACTACCCTGAAGTTCCTTGTGGCCAATTACTCAGGCCTCTGAAAATTCCGACCCCCAACGGGATTTTGGGCCACACCGGAAAGTCAGTCCAGTAAAAAACTGCGGATAAGACCACCATGGGACCCAAGATATCTCAGAATTCTCTTTCCTGTTATGACACTGTCCCTCTGTGGGACAAAGCGGCGGAGCGACCAGAAGATCGATCGGCATTGAAGATTCAAGGCAAAAAAAATTTTTCCTTGTCGGAACTCGAACTCCAGTTCTGACCTAAAACCTCCCTTATTTAGACTACGGCACGATCAGCCCAGTTACAGTGAACCTTCTCGATCATGAGATTCCAGTAGTGACCCGTATTTCGTGCTGTTATCTTCAAACAATTGACGATAATGTCTGAAAAGAAGGGTCCTAGTTCTCCTATGACGTAAGAATACAATCTCGCCTTAAACCTGTCCCTTCATTCTTCCTAGTGAGTCTCTAAGGTAGAAAACTTAAAGGCTCTGTATCGTTCATAAAATCTTAATCTCGGAATCCGCTGAAATCCTGACGAATACTTCCGGTATTGAATCCTGCATACAGATCGTATATAGGTTAAAGCTCGTATCTTCTCGGACCAACTCCTGGTGTTGAGTCCGAACTGAGTAGTCGAACTTCTTCTTCTGAAGAACAAAACGGACCTCTATCAGATAGACGGGCTCTAAAAAACGTCGCAGTTACCGATAATCCCACATCATCGAAGCGAGATCTGAATATCCTTTGCAAGCGGTGGAGCCGATTGATCTGCGTATCAAACAACGCCCCCCCTTTTTTCTTTAAGCATTACGAGAAATCTAAAATTTTCTCGCGATGCGATTCGTGAGAACCGAACTCCGAGGAGGACAAGAGTTAACTGCCCAATCTAGTGAAACGCTAGTCTTTCTTAGTGCTCCGATGGAAATTCTACCACGGAGTGGTCGTAGTTGACGCCGACTCTGAAGGGAAAAACTGCTGCGACGTCTGCTCCGCCAAACGCATATCGTCCAGGAATTACGACATTGTAGGAATTTTACGCCATCCGGGGAGCGGACCTCCGCTTACCAATCCTGAGTCCGCGCTCCGGTGGTCTTCGAAAATTCGCTTCGAACTCGAAAGGAGAGCTCTATTTCCGCCCTAAATTGCGAAATAGATCTCCTTCGAGGAGAAACTCGAACCATTCAAGTCTACTAGATAGGGCTCTAACCTTATTTAAAATAGCTCATATTGGAAGAAAGTAGACCGAGAAGCGAATATCGATAGTCTTTGAAGAAGAAAATAAATTTCTAACACCATAATATTCCCGTGCATAAGGAAGATTTTCCGACAAACCTGGTAGATTGACCACCCTCTTGACTCATCAAAACTTCTGGATCGAAGTCAAGTCAAGGCGTGACCTGAGTCAAAGGAATAGGAGAACCATCCAGCCCAAGCCGTTCATATCTCAATCAATTTGTGGCGAGCGATTTATGACATGATAGCTGTTGAATGATCCTCGTCCATTAAGAAAAAGTGATTGAGTTCTTGCGTAATATTTCACCGGAGGAAGGGGAACTGGACGGTGGACTTCGACGAAAAGTTCCCCACTGTCTGCATCTTTGTGAGTGGGTAGTGAACCTCCGACTTTGATCACGTTCAAATAACTACGATGGTATCTGACTTTGATTGATTTCCCATACCAAACCAACATGATTCCATTCTGTCTACAAATGGAATTTCTGTCAGGGACTTGATTTTACCATGGGCAGGAACGCATGGGAATCGAGCATGTAGAAAAACCATGACTGTAAGTCAATTCTGACGATTGATATATTTCAACAGAGATCGATTAGGTGAGACTCGATTTATTATAATCGATTGTTTCAGATCGATTCCTCAGAGATCTGATTGGCGGGATTCGATTCAAATTGATCGATTTGGCGTGATCGATTTCATCTGTGACGATTTATGTTTGTAATCGATTCAAGGGTCGTGAGTCGAATGTTTGTGATGATTCAAAACCTGCTAATCGAATTATGTTGTGATCGATTTCAATTTGTGATCGATTATGTAGTTGTAATCGATTCCCAAACTGAGTCGATTATGTTTGTAATTCGATTCAAGTTGTAATTCGATTATGTTATGATCGATTCAACTGTTCGATCGGATTTATGAAATGATCGATCGAATCGATAGATGTTCTATGATCGATGATGTGATCGATTTATCCTAACGATATCGATAACAGAACCGGATACTGCTATCGCATACTAGACGATCTCAGGTGGTAATCGAACCTTCGATCCGACTTCGATCATTTGTTGGAAAGATTCTCACGCGATCCCACAACTTCCACTTAGAATCCGATGTCAACACATGGATCATAACGAAAGTTGCCTCTTCCTCGGATCCCTCACCAAGACTCTATTTTGGGCCGTTGCGTCGCTGGGAGTTAGGCCGACGGATTAGGGTGCGACTAAATCTCGCCAATTCCTCGCATGGGATGTGAATCGCGTGTGCTGTGACTCTCCAGCAACCGTGCATTTCGGAAGCCATTTCTCGGGTGACTCTCTGTAACCCATTGTTAACATTCGCGGGTTGGCACACTTAGTTGTGTGATTCCATATCTTTATCCATTACCTTGCCACCAGGCCGCATTACTCGCTCCTCCTGGTGGCGGGGTTGTGTAATCATACCGTATATCCATATCATCTATTTTTCTGAGCTGGCCAGGATTTTTCCCGAGAAATTTTTTTGTAATTGAAGAGGAGATCTGTGGTCTCCTTTTCATCCTGGATCTGGTATAATGACTCCCAGACAAAAGTGGGACAACTTTTTTTTAAAACCATAAATGCGCGGAAAATGAAAACAGCTTTCGTTCCCCGTGGTACATAACTGCTCGCGACGGGCCTCCAATCTATAAAAACAATGATCAGAGAATCCGGACTCGCTGTCTTTTCTTAAGGTAGATGAGATTCTACCGATGAGTCCGATGCTTGAAGATTGTCCTCGAGATAGCAATAATGTTGTTAATGATGGTCTTCTTTCCTCGGAATTAAGAAAACACTGCAATATATGAAAAGAAAACGCGAAACTAAATGAATATACTCATAAAGGAGGTTCAGCACTAACTTGCCCTAGGGAACGAGGGAAGAGCGAGTCGCGTCATCAAAAAGTGTCCTTCTCCCACGCAACCAAAAGTCTTTTACTAAACTCGGCTGTGAATGAAAGACGCTGGAACGCTTGCCACTGTTTTCATAATGGTAGAACGAAAGGGCTCGTTCGCCACCACAAGGGCGGTGTATAATAAAAAGGCTTAACACATAACGTAATGATGCTCAACACAAAGAAACTATGGGAGAGGCGCCGTAAATCCAACAAGAAATACTCAAAAAAACGGCCCTCAATTTTTACTCCCAATTAATAGGAAACCACGACCTAGACATTTAGCTAGGAAAACTAAGAGCAAGATCCACAATTTAGGCATCAAAAAGTTCACTAAAAGGTGGAAAAACAAACCCATTTGCGGGAGCAGATTCTC
>CALNVZ010000674.1:4638725-4664374 GCA_940671915.1 Paracentrotus lividus | reverse complement strand
CTCTCTCTCTCTCTCTCTCTCTCTCTCCCTTCCACTGTTATAGTTCTCCCCTATTTTTCCACCCGTTCCGTCACGCCTACCTCTCTCTATACTATGTGGGTCTACATGGATTGATTTTCTTTTATTTGAGTATGTTAATATACTCTTCATTATTTGGGTTATATCATTACAACAATTATATCATTCATAGGCATTTTCTCTCCAAATGTGCTATAACGTTGATGTTATTGTTGCTATTTGCATGTAGCCTTCTGTATGATACAATTTTACTCGTATATAATATGTTTCCAGTTCTATTTTATTTTGTTCACGATTGAATATGTTATTGAATATTACTTTGTACAGGATAACACATGTATAAGTTTTATACAGAAAACGATGAATTTGTAATAAATGTAAGTAAAATATGAAAATGTTGATGTCTGTCTTTCTATCTCTCTCAATTTCCTCTATTAATAGACCTTCTTCATATTCACATGATATAATAGTTCCTGCATACATAATGCTAATCTTTGGAGTACAAGGATCGTTTGAGATGATTTTCTTATAACACTAAGAATAAAATGAATTTAGAAGCATTCAACTTTTGAGTCATCTTTCATACAATGGGTTAGAACACTGCACTCTGACGTCAAAAGTAGTATTGGTGAATTGTTTTACTACTGGATATTTTCTATTTTCTAGAGGTGTTCATCAAGGTGATCCTCTTGCTCCTTTGTTGTTCATATTAAATTTGGATTGATTTTTGTTTGTTTTGTGCAAGGCTAACATTCAGGCTTTTAATCTTGATTGAAAACTAGTAAAGTATAGAACATTATGATACAACTTGTTTTTGTATTTAACATAACATACAATCAATGAAAGTCCTATACAATGATCTGAGGAATTCTCCAATATGTTTTGTTTTTATTCAATACAACTAAAGCAGACATTGTGTGGATTGAAAAAAAAATAGGCACAGAGAAGGGGATAAAAAACAACAACATAATATAAGCAATTTTAGGTATTCAAATTTCCTATGACCAGGGAAAAATCAAGAAATTAAATTTGATTGTATTGAATAAAATGAACATTCTCATGGTGGACGAATCAACTGTTGAAAAAATCAATATTGTTAAGTCTAAAACTGTATTAGCTTCCAAGTTTGAAATACCTCACAATTTTGTTAAGGAGTTTGAATAGATGATGTTTGAGTTTCTGTGGAAAGACCCAGATAAAATAATCACTTACAACATTTTTTTGATGGTGGGTCTTGAATTCCCTAAAGTTTAAATGCATGATAGAGACTCAGTAAAAAAAATATTGTTGGTAAATCGATTCGAAGATTATACACAATCAGATCATCCGTGGAGACTAATCACTATTGTAAACGTTCATGGAAATTGATATATGTTTATGAGTAATTTATAACGAATATATTGATAGAATAATTTGGAATCACTTTGAATTCATTAGAATATTATATAATTTTATTTGAGAGAAGAGAGGTGTCCAATTAATATACCATATTACATAATTGGGCAAAGTACATAATAAAGAATTGGTAAGTTCATTAATATCACTGCAATTTTTTTTTTTTTTTATAAAAATAATTAATTTATGAAATCAGTCGGATCTTATGACAGTAGTAAATACAAGAATGAAAAATTATTAGGTAGACTTGTGTAGAGAATATTGTAGTATCGCATAAGTGTTCATTTGTATTACATTTTAAGAGATACCATAACATGCTTCCACATTACGGGAATGTACTGTCATGTAAACATGCTGATTGTGCACTGAAAGTCAAGCGGAGATTAAACGTGAACCGAACTTATCTAAATGTGTGTACATTGTTATTTATTTGGATTCTTCAAAATCATTAAATATATTCATACGACCTTGGTTTTGTGGTTCAATATTTGCTACTCAGTTTGGGATAAGGAAGAAGAATAGCCATAAATTGATTTACTCTAATTAAGTGTACAATAGAAGTTAAAGTATGTGATGGCTGTGAGTAGGCAAACAAAAGTGCAAAAATGCGGAACATTTCGATACTTGTTTTGTCTGCTAAAAGCTATCGCATGTTATCGCCTTTCCTAATACACGTACGGGTATGGGATTCTTTCGTCATACGGGGCAAATTGTTGATTGTTTGTCTATATTGCGGTTCCTGACTTTATTAATCGATTAATCTTTTATCAGGAATATAGATATAACTCCACTTCTTTACAGCATCATTCACATGCACGTAAGGTAGTTTTTAGAAAAGTTACAAACACAATGTTTTTATACAACTATTTATTAAAATTATTGAAAAAAATGGGAAAAAATATTTCGTAAAAAGTGAGAAAAAAACATTTCTTCATTAAAACTCTTCACTGTTTTCGATTTCAGTAGTATTTCAAAATAGCACAAGCGTTAAGACAATTTAATACTCTTTATTTGACATCAATTAAGTGTGTTTAGAAAATGACTCTTGCTATTTTTATTAAATAAAAAAAATTGTAAAATGGCACTCATTTTGGACGCCCCCGGCTGTAGGGACCTTATGCAGTCAGAGATGCACTGCCAGACGTGGGTAGTAAAAATGTGGGATTCCTCCCCATATATTCCAATAGTTTACTACTGGTACCTCGTTCAGCTAACCAGAACCGAGCTGGCTGCCTGACTATAAGGAACCTTGCCATCATATTGCATGTTGATTTCTAAATACGAGGTTGTAGGCAACCAAGTGTTACTTATATTCTTTTTATAAGACTGTTGATAGCTTTCTTTAGCCTTCTCACGCATTCTCTCTCGCTCTCTTTGTGACCCCTTCCCCCCCCCCTCTCTCTCTCTCTCTATGTCTTTCCTTCCCCCTCTCTCGCTCTATTTGTAAATCATATACAAGACATTAACTTGACAGAGGGGTGGACATACTCTGCATGTATAAAACATAATTTACAATGAACCCTTTAAGCCCTCACATATTTTGTGAGAATATTAGATAAGTACAAACATTTTATTTGCATGATTAAGACAAGACCTGGGATGAGCGTTTGGTTAAATCAGTCACCATGGTCACTGTTATAGTTATCCTGTGTCCGACATCCGTGATGTGCAATAGCGCCATCTTTCAGTGGAAGACTTGCAAATTCTAGTATTATCTTATGATACAACTTTATTCTGCCAATACACCAAATTGAAGCCCGTTTCTTGTTGTGAATTATTGAAACTTACTGCCATATATACAAAACTTTTCGCGAATTTATTATTTTTGCTGGATAAACACGACCTCTTGCTATGGCCCGTCCTCCTCCATGGCAACGACACAAAGAAATCTCAAGTTCTAAGGTATTTTTATCGTTTTGCTCTTGTCTTGTATCTTAGGCTGTTAAAACATTACTTTTTTGCAAACAAATTATGTAGAAATCCCGCTAACAGTTTGGTGAGAAATATGAATTAGTTTAATGATTTTGAGCCATGGTAACCCACTATCTCCAAAATGGTAATTCAGGTCTCCCCTTTGTTAAAAAAATTATCTTGGTAATCTAGCCAACTGCTCTCAAGAATTAAAAGAAAAAGAAAAAAAAAATCATTTATAAATATAATTCAAACAGCTTGTATATGGTTATATGAATGAAATATATTGATACACATGTAGGCTTATGTCAAAACGGGTATGCATTTAATATAGCCATGGGAGAGTATCAAGGAACCAGGTGGACGGTGGAATCGTTGATTTTAATGCTTTAGAATAATAATTATTTCAATCTTCTAAAGGGGAGAGGGTCTAGCAACAGGAACACTTCTATTCGGCTTATTTCAGACAAAAAAATATGAAAGAATTGATAAAAAGCGGCAACAAAACCATTTATAGAATGTAAGATTATTTTTCAAGGAATGCTATCGAGGAAATAACAAACTTTTCAACAAAAATGACTAATCAGCCATTTTGCAAATTTGCCCATTTTTGCTTAAAACGAGCTCTACTGAATGTAATGTTACACCCTAATTGGTTCAAAGGTTTTCTAAACATATCCCTAGGATTTGAATCAATTGGTATTCCAAAATTCTCTTTTGCTATTCCTTTATGATTGAAATTCTTTTGTATTTTATTGTTTTGTAGCTTAATAGGGTGCTATCTCACTTCGCGGAGACGTCTCTTCGACAGAATAGAAATTTTGTCTAAGCGACGGATAAATAGTATTAGAGACGTCTCCGGGACATCTCGGAGACGTCTCCTGAATTTCGGAGACGGATTTTTTCATAAATTGTCGCGGAGACGTCTCGGAGACGTCTCTAATACTATTTAACCGTCGTGGAGACGAAATTTCTATTCTGTCGCGGAGACGTCTCCGCGAAGTGAGATAGCACCCTAACTATTTATTCAGGACACTTCTACAAGAAAAATACAACTGTATTTGAAAATCAAATTCATTCATATCCTAGAGACAAATTCCATATTAGCAAACGCACAAAGTTTGGGCAGCAACAGACATTCCATTCTTGGGACATTTTGTTTTACACCAAGACCCACAATATCTAATTCTGAGAAAACAAAGAAAATCCAAGCTTACACTTATATCCACAAAATAAACGATTGATAAATTGTATTATGAAATTGCGGTAACAAAAAAGTGAAATATACACCTTTAGCTTGAAGATGGAGCTGAACTAATTAGGGGTTACTGGTCAGGCAGTGGTAATTATAAAATACTAAAATTTAATGAATAGTTAAGGAATGAAACTCAGATTTAGAGAATTATTCAAGAGTTTTTGTCCACGGTAACAGTGCTTTCATTTACATAAACACTGATTTCAAGGCTTTCTCTTTATTTCTACATGCTGGATTTGCTTTAACACGTTAAATAAACTACACAATTTCATAATATGAAATGAACAGCAAAATGTCAAATTATGTGAATTTTCATCAAATTTGGGTATAGATCTACCCCTCCCTTAACGACGGGTGTACGACAAAGTAAGTTTTTCACACGGAAACAAGTTTTTGTGCATCCCTTTGTTTTGTTGATAAGAACAAAAGACAAATTAACAATGACAATACAGTCAATTATACTGTTTTGTCGCTCCTAATGCACACTGGGACAAGGCTAAGCACCATTGGAAAATGACATTGGACATATTTTGGTTACCCCCACCCTCACTCCTACTCCTCCAGTTGATGCCCAGGGGGAGGTTCACGATCAGCCGAATTATACTCTTGGACAAGTTTTCTTCGAAGATGCTGACGTCAACATTACGGACTAGGGAAATCCCCTGAAACCCACTGTTTTGATTGGTTGATAGCACGTTCAAGCGGTCTGTCTGGCGAGTGCACTACCATAGACTATAGGATGGTTGCTCAAATTGTGACTTCTCCCAGGGTTAGCCATCCCACAACACTTTAGGGATATGATAATGTATAAAATGATATATAAAGCAAATTCTATAATGTCGCATATCTTAGATTTTGCACCAGCATTCAAAATAGAATTTAAGAATAATAAACACTACGAAAATCGATCAACTTGGCAATGTCCCCATTTGTTGCGTGTATTACACATTTCGCCACCTATCAATGAGTGCGTGCAATGCCACGAGGCATTCTCAACCTCGTTCGGTTTGGCGTCTGAAAATGTTCCATTTCGAAGGCACCGATTGATCAGGATTCCGGTTAATGTGCTTATAAAAACAATAATCATGTACACATGAAGGGTCAAAATGACAATGACAGCAGAGCTGTATCAACACATTATTAATCTTTCGAACTCTGTTGTCATTGTCAAATTTAAGCCTTCAAGTGTACATGATTATTGCTTTTATATTTCTCTCCCCACCCCCTATCTCTCTCTCTCTCTCTCTCTCTCTCCCCCCACGATGGCTAGGAGGATTGGAAGGGGAAGAGGTGGTACACGATGAGCATTTAGTTGCATATTTTCCATATCTTGTAGATAATAGAAAATTAAATCTATTTGAATATGTTTTGTGTTGTAGTTATATTGTCTATTGAGTAAAAATTTGCATATTTTCTAATCTGTCATAATAGCAAAAGGATCAAGTTGTCTCGACGTCTGCACAAAGCTTCAAGAATTGGAGTGCAAATAAATTTTATGCGCTAACATGAGTGGTAGCACATAGAGTTGAATTAATTAAATAATGACTTATTGCCACTCTCGTTTCCAGTTGCCATTGAAAAGACTAGTGCTTGTGGGTTTGCGTTCAACGTAGTGGAAATTAAGCGAGACACTTTTGTTCAAGATTCTGTTATGTTTCTGGATGAAAACACCAATGATTATCATTTCCCTTTCTGTTTTTCTTTAATAATATGGAGACAATAAAATTGAGGAGTTAGTAATTTCGTTGAAAAAAAAAATGCCAAGACCCCAAGCCCGCACATGTTTTCCCCCCACCTCCCTTGGACAAAATTGGATTCAGTTGGGTTTACGGATTCATTTAATCTTTCATTTACAAAAAATAAAATAGTGATTAGAACTTAGGTTGTGATTGTTTTTCCCTCAAATCATTGATTAATGTTTGATGGGTTACCTAGTTTATAGACTGGATATTCACCCTGATGTTGGGACATATTTTTGAAAGTTTAGTTAAAGAACCATGATTATTGATTGCTTTTTTCTATATTAGGTAACTATAGAAGTATATAAACTGATTTGGGGCGCATGGCCCCCATAATCCTGTTCTCAATCAAATCACTTACTCACATTTTTTCATTGGGGAATTCAGAAGGACGCGGCCGGTCGAGGTTTGATTTCTCGTGTGTTTACCATATCGCAACTATCGCTAGGGTGATAAGATAAGAAATGTGAATTGTTTGAAAACGAGCCGCATGCGAATCAATATGACAGGTACATGCCTGCATTTATGCTTTTAAATATACGTAAACACACACGTTAATTTGCGGCTTTGTCCAATTGATTCAAGCCGAGTCGATATTGAGTGAGCTGTGTGATCATCTTTATTATTTATTTTTCTAGCTGATATTTGCATAATTGAGAAGTATGCAGAACATTTCGCATTGATGTTGCCCTGTTTATAAAACGGATTTCATGATGACCAGGAGCGTGGTGGATTTTTCAACCCTGCGGAAATGGAAAACTAGCGACATTATCGGGAACCATCCCATAGTCTATCAGTCGAGGTCGGCCTCATGGACCCGCTCGAATCGAGCTACTGATGATGGTCTCGGTTGTTTACTCAAATTACTGGACAGGTGACACTTTACACTTATTGCATGGTCAATTATTATTGAGTGGACAGGTGAGTGCTTTTTGATCATCATTTACTAGTACTCAGTGGGCTTGCAGTATAACAAACTTATTTGCCATATTTGTGAGCGTTGACTGCGTGGATCTCGATAGTGTACTTGTGATGGGCACTCAAGCATGATGTACTGTTTGTACAGAAACATGATCAATAATTTTTACTTAATATTAAATTATAATCAGATGTTTGTTCAAAATGATAGTGAACTTCACTTCAGATCAGTGTCAGATCGAATGCTTGGTCTACTTAATATGAGAAGTAGATCTACTTAAAGGTAGTGTCATCCTTTTTCACAAATTTCGAAAACTAATGCAACTTGGCATAACTTTAAAATATGATCAACCTATACTGTCTATTCAATCTTACTGTCATAGGTTGCCTAGATCATTAATAATGAAACGAAAATCTGACTACCCATCTTGACCAGCTTTCCATCAACATCGTTGATAATACAGCGCGTGCAGCACGGAAGACACACAGCAATATACACACGGCGCATCAGCATGATCAGCGTGCATTGTTCTCTGCGCTAACGGTCAGCGGTTCGCACCGTACGGTATATTTTTCGAGGTTCGAAAAAATAGGAATGAATTTTGATAATCTCAATATAATGGCAAACATAAACAATTGAGGTTAATCATGTTGTGGGAAGATATAGGCCTAGTCATTGGTATACTACTATGTCCTCTCAAAAACTAGAACTTTAATAATTTTGCCTGCAAAAGGCTGACACTACCTTTAAGTAGCTTGTTCCAGGTAGAGGTAGGGCAACTGGCAATTAGACCCTAGTCCAGATTTTACAACAAGCTTAGAATAAGAATAAAAGTTTATCATAAAGATATTTCATAGCACAGACCAACACCTCCTGTACAGACAGATTTTACATTATTATTTCAGATTATTTTATTAGTACGTCTGCAGCCACATTGAAATGCTGGTTGTAAATATTGTAACTGTTGTACATTGTAGGTGGCCCCTACTTTTAGGCTTTTCCAATGTGGGTTACAGCATTAATGGCAACCCATAACCACTAATGGATTCAGCAAACAAATTTTAAGCACAAATACACGGCTAGATGAAGCATTTTTGGAATGTTTACTTCAGAAATCGTGGGTATTAACAGGAGTTGTTTGTGTTTATGTTTATGTTTACTTGTCAGGAGTGCAGGAGTTCACGGGAACACAGTTTACACTTTTGATGGTCTAAATCACGGAGGGGGGGGGGGGGCTTTATTTGAAAGAGTGGGCATCTATCAATGTGACTAGACACCAGACTAAGCACTATCTACTGTACCAGGTTTGATACAGGACTACAACACAAATGTAGGTTTATGATATAAAATACATGTTAATGGATAAAGTTGCAATGGGACTACTAGAAAACTGCCTTGATCTCCATGAAATGGACAATCTGTTTCATTTATTTTCATCTTTTTGTGTAGGTTTTATATCACTGAGCTCAATCCATTTTACCAGGTTCATTTTCTGACTAGGTTTTGGGTATAAAATATACAATGTATGTTAAAGGGACGTATTATAATTGATAAAATATGGGGAAATAACCTTATCTCTGATGAACATGGCATGGCAAAGCCTGAGGCGCGTTGCGTAATCTTCAGCGACAAGGAGTTAGTCTGGAGTTAATCTTTCATGGCTAGACTAGCTAACCAGATTTCAGAAGTAAATCTAACCAGGGGCAATCTAACCTATTGCTTTGTTTTTGAAATTGAGCATTATACAAGTCCTCTCTTTGAATTTATACGAAGAGACCCGTTGAGAGTAGATATATAGGGGAGACCGTAAACCGACCAGCCCCCGTCGCGAAGCGACGGGAACTGACGAGCCAGTAGACATATTAGGCGAAGGTTTGAAAATATCTATGCATGACCACAAATTTCGTGGTTAAAAATACCTTATTTGAATTCATACTCACATTGAATCAAATCTTTGAAGTTTTTCCTCGAATTGGTGACATCTGCAAATGTTTCACACGAAGTAATCAACTAATAATGAAGAAAAATACAGGAAAATTGAGTCCATCCACGTATATTTCTCTGTGCGTACGCTGTCTTCGCCACAGAGTTAAATACGTCTTTGCACAGTAAAATGACGTCATAGAAAATGGCAGCGATGGCACCAACACTTTGAGAAGAGACAAGGCCAACGGAAAATTCATTTTGGTAAGTCAAAAAGCTCTTATATAATTCAATGTTATAACGGCCGTATCTTGAAATATTATACATGCCGTTGAATTAGATTTTAACATTAGATTTATCATATTATTCGGTATAATCACCTGATCGCTCATCATTGCTGGTTATTTCACTGTAAATGGGGGTGGTAGAAGTACAGCCCCGTCGCCTTCGGCAACGGGGCTGTGTATAGTTAGGGAGACCGGGGACAATTGTAACGGTTTTTTCCAAATTTGACCTATCAACTTTATTAAAGCTAATAATTGCTTAAAACTAAATAGAATGAAATATGCATATCTTAGCTTGACATATGAATAGGTTTTGGTTAACTACAACAAGTTATTTTGAAGCCATTGCCATTTCAAAACAAGAGGTCGAGTGTTACAATTGCCCCGTGACCAGGGGCAATTGTAACAGACGTACGGGGCAATTGTTACACATGAAATTGTAACATGTTGTTTTTCTTTATCAAAGCTATGAACTTGACAGAGGCAAGATTTAAACATCATTAACCACATAAACTAATTAAAATGAAATGTGACAATTCTTGACTCATTTATATTATATTTTCCACTTGCATGATATGGGGCACAATTTATGATTTTTTTTTTTTTTTTTTTTTTTTTTAGGTTGTTGTGGCTTCACCCTTTAACTGTAGAACCTTCATCAATTATTATTTTGGTTCTTTATCTACTTTGTACCTACCCAATATACATGTACCTTTAAACTGACAACTGTGGTATAACACTTTGTATATACGCCTTTTGACTTTAACGCATTCTTTTCCAAATAAAGTGATACATTTCTGAGAAGCAGTAAAAAAAATTTAAAAAATGACAGCTTTTTTTTTTGTTGTAAAATCAATCTTCAAAATTGACGCCACTTTTTTTTTTTTTTTCTTTCTTTTTTTTTCTGGCAAAATCAATATTTCTTTGCCCTTTTAACAAAACGTATTGGACATATATTTTCAGGTATCATATTGAAAATATATTTTAATCTTTTATGGGGGCTCCCGTCTCTCTCTCTATCTCCTCTTCTGCCTTTCTTTCTGTCTTTCTTTTTTCTTCTTTCACTCCCTCTTTACCTTTTTACTTTCCTATCTACCCTCTCTCTCTCTCTCTCCGGCTCTCCCTTTCCCTCCCTTCCTCTCTCTCTTCGTTCTCTCTTTTAATGTGCGTGTTTTTGTTAATAACAAAAACAAAAACAAAACAAAACAAATCAGGGGGGAGAGGTTCCGTAATCTTTTCTCATTTTATAGGACCCTATTCATGCCATTGTAAATATGCCTTTTTGGATTTCATTGGCTATCCTGTCATTGTTTCTTTTATGTCTTATACCATGTACACTCGACGAATAAAATAAAATCAAACCAAATCAAATTATATGTTCACACTTATTTAATTCTCATGTTTGAGCTCATAGATAAGGCTACCTGTTGTCTTTGTAAAGAAAGCACTACAATTGACTAGATATTCAAACTTATGAAGTTCTGAAGTTCTCTAGTAAAGTGATATAAATTATTAAAACAACAAGAATAAAACAAATCCCGAGGCTCTGATTACAATGAAACAAATGATAAACACACTAAAGGCCCCCTTTTCGGACAAAATCAATATTTCTTTGCCTTTCTAACAAAACGTATTTTATTATGTTATAAGTTATTTTAATTCTCATGTCTGAGCTATTAAATATAGTCACCTTTTGTCATGCTTACTAAGCATTATAATTGACAATACATTCAAAGTTATGAAGTTCACATTCTTGAGCTTATCGACGAGGCTACTCTTTGCTGTTTTTCTTTATTTCCAAGTCTACTCCTATTTACAATTTTGGCATTAAATGAACCTATTACACAATGTTCACTTTCTTCATTTTTCAATCTTTCTTTTCTAGTGAAATGATATAAATGGTGGGAGGGGAACAGGAAAAAAAATACTGAAGGCTCTGATTACAATGAAACAAAATTGATAAACAAACTAAAGACACTTTTTTTTCGGACAAAATCAATATTTCTTTGCCTTTTCAACGAAACGTATTGGACAGATATGTTCAAAGTAATTAAATTCTCATGTCCGAGCTTATAAATAAGGCTATTTTTTCCTTGTAAATAAAATAAATGATTGATAGATACCACCTGGATACGTTCAACGTTGTGCAATTCTCATTTCTAAGGCCCACCTTTCGTCAGCAAACGTGTACAAAAACGGAAAAATGACCATACATTATAGATTTTTTAGCCTGTTCAGCCCCCCCCCCCCTTGCCGCTGAACGCCTCCACTTTCAAAAACGTTCCTTGGCCCCTGATCGGTTATATGGAAGCTTGGTGTTGATGCAGCGGAAAGCTGTTTAATACCGAGTTCCTACGGGAGTTACTTTAACAGAAACAGAAACAAAACAGTCCTACAGGGGCAATTGTAACAGCTTGTTACAATTGCCCCTGACAGAGGCGACCATATTGGGAGAGATATTTTTCTATCTTAGCTTAGGTATTTATCGTTGAAACGTTAATGTGCCCCTGATCGGTTATATGGAAGCTTGGTGTTGATGCAGCGGAAAGCTGTTTAATACCGAGTTCCTACGGGAGTTACTTTAACAGAAACAGAAACAGAACAGTCCTACAGGGGCAATTGTAACAGCTTGTTACAATTGCCCCTGACAGAGGCGACCATATTGGGAGAGATATTTTTCTATCTTAGCTTAAGTATTTTTCGTTGAAACGTTTAGCAAAATACGGCCTAAGGACATAATTTCTAAATATATAAAAATGACAGCCGTAGCTCATCCACATATTTGTCCAGAAGAAAAACAATGGGTAATGTGAAATATTACTTTCATGCTCAAAAAACGATTTTTCTGCTGTAGAAAGTTCCACGAACGGTTAAATCTGCTAACACTCAAACTGCATGTGGAGCGATGAAATACGCATGCTCTGTACAAATTTTAAAATTGTAGCATGTTTCTTCTAGGAATGGGAGCCTCTGTTACAATTGCCCCGTGTTACAATTGTCCCCGGTCTCCCCTAAACTAAGGATTGTTGAGGAATCGAGAACCCGAAGCTATTGACCCTATTGACTGACTGAATTTGGTCAACTTTAATGTTCGTGCTGTCCGAATGTTAATCTCCAGTAGTCTGACCCATGCGTACGCCTCACGGTCGATTGTGTATGAGCCAATGGGGCTCAGGAAAAACGCGCATTCCCCACGATCTCCGAGTTTCAGAGGCCTTTAAAGGGGAAGTTCACCCTGGAATTTTATTGGTCTTAAAAAATGAAGAAAAATAATAAAATATTAGTGAAAGTTTGAAGAAAATCAACAAAAAAATAGCGAAGTTATGAATATTTAAAGTTTTGATTCTGTGACGTCACCTGCGAGCAGCTCTCCCATTCGTTGTGTATGTAAATTAATAAATTTGTCTTTTTGTCATGGTTCTTGATAAGGAATGGGTCAATTTGATATAGTCATTAATATGAACATATGTTTGATGGTATATCGACCGCATAGGTGACTTAATTATTTTTCCAATTCTAAAAAAAATTACTTTTTATGGAATTTACACTACATATTAACACATAGGAGATCTGCCGCATGTGACGTCACAGAATCAAAACTTTGAATATTCATAACTTCATCTTTTTTGGTCGATTTTCTCCAAACCTTCACTCATATTCTTCTTTTATTTTTCTGCATTTTTAAAGCCAATTTAAACCCAGGGTGAACTTCCCCTTTAATGGATTTAGGTGCACTACGTAACTGCCTCAACTCCGATGGAATGGACAATTTGTTCTTTTGGTGTAGGTTTTATAACATTAAGCTCAACTTGTTTCCCCCCCCCCCCCCTTTTTTTTTTTTTTTTTTTTTTTTTTTTTTACTTATAACTCACTAACTGTGATATAGAGGTTGAGACATGCATGGTTTAATGAGCGTGTGTTCCATGCATGACAGTAATTTAAGATGAAAAGATGAAATTATGAACACAGGACTACGGTATTATCTACTTATAAAAACTGCAAATCCCATACTTAGAAATTAATACAGATTTGATACTCTTGAAGGAAGCAAAATTTGGCATAATAACTTACAGTTGCATGTAGAATTATTCAACCCCCTTGCATTTTTTACATTTTGGCAAAAAAATAGTAAAATTACAGAGCTGCAAACTCCTTCTAAATCATTATATTGGTGAACATATGGCTTATTGCAATGGAATACAACAGAATAGGTCAATAGGTCAATTCTTCCCCCATCACTTCGATGTATCAAAAGACACTCCACCTTTAAAGACAGTCTTAAGACCTATCTTTTTAATAAGTAACCTCCTACTCTCATTATACAACAACTTATTTACTTTAATTGAAAACTAAGTATACATGTACATTATGCATTTCTTTTTGTGGATGTGTGTGCATACATGTACCTGTAGGTAAATATATTACAGTGTGTCCCAGATAAAAGTATACCCAACTTTGAGAGCCTCATATTAAAATTGTATAACTAATGTGTAATTAATTTTAATTTCATGACAAAGAGTAACTCATATTCTATCTAATGATACCAAAATCATAGTGATAATACTGTCATGGATGACTGAACACATGAGTGTTTAAAAAAAATTGGTCAAAAGTGATCTGTACCAAGTTGTCTGAGAAGGAGCCCTGACTTTCTGATCATTCATTGTTTGTTTGATGTAAGCCTTCCTGAGTCCATTCATTAGGCACAAAGGATTACTTGATCTATTGAAATGCAAGGGCTGCTTTTGCTCAAACTTGGGACATGGCACTTTCTACGCTTGTTTTTTAAAGCCCAATAGCAACTGCTTAGTCATCCGTCACAAGACAGGTATAAGTTTGGTATCATTGAAAAGAATATGAGTTGCTCTTTAATACCATGATATATATTTCAAGGTCACACAAGCTGTAATATTTTAATATGAGGCTCTCAAAGTTGGGTATACTTTTTTCTGGGATGCACTGTGTATGCATAAGTATGCATGTGTATGTATATATATATATATATATTGGTATCGACTTTTGGTCTAGTTAGCCTGTACCATCTGGGGCCTGGCGGCCTTAAAGTTGAATTAAGAAGGGGATGAATTTCCATTAAATTGGGTTCTACAGATAATATATTGAATACAATATACAGTTGAATACAGAATGATGCGCAGATAGAGTTAGATGATTTTACCAATTTTTTTCAAGGAAGTCAATTCAAATAATTAAGGATCATATGTAGCTATTTCAAATTTTAAATTCCCAGGGGAAAATGGGGATAATTATTTATTTATTTTATTTATTATTTTATTTTTTTGAGGTTGCCCCGGGGAAGGGGTGGTGCGGGCAAAAGTTGTACGTGAATGTTCATTTTTCTCCCGCATGCCTTGGCGTAAACTCAAGGCTTGCCCGGGGGAGGGCGGCTGTAGGGTAAAAGTGATATATATATTGTTTTTGTCGCGTGACCCTTTGCATAACCTTAGAGGTTTTGCCCTGGGTAGTCTCTAAGTTTACGTCAAGGGACGTGAACCCCCGCTGTTCTATAATTTGAGCCACTCTTTTGCTGCTGGAATTTTACCATATGGGAATGAGAAAGAAAGCAATTCAACTGGATAAAAATCAACCACTCAAGCAGTTCACTCAACGCCATAGACATTACACAAAAATATTTTTTGGGGGCAAAAGGATAGCGTAGTTTTTATTTCGTATTACATTTGGGCGTAACCGTCTGTCCCCTAGCTTTCCGTAATGTATAATGTTACCACTATTCCTTTACTATGTGTATAACGACAAAATTTCTACTGGATAAAAATTATTAAAAAAATATTAAAACCCGAATCTTCAAGACTTGATTTACAATCATCTGAAAAGGAGCAAATAATATTTTTCTGATGTGGGATTTCTAAATTTACTCCAAATCCTATTTTCTGGAAGTATAACACTCCTTTCGTATATAATTTTGTGTGCCAATGGAATCTTCAATCTTGTCCATCTCTCTCTTGGGCCCTTCATCCTCTCTCACTTCGTCATTGATCCTAATTTCTTCGAAATACTTCCCACTTTTCCATTCCTTCATAGTTTTCCTTGACTAAACCCGCCCAGTTCTATCACTCTCAATCCCCTTTTTTCTCCTTTTTCTTTCTTTCTTCTTTTGATTTGTTCTACATCCCATCTTTATTATCCAAAATCGAACAACAAAATACCACTCAACGTTATATCGGCCCCTCCCTTACGACCAATTCTTTAATACCCAAAATTTATATATTATAATAGTTATAAATATCATGTTCTTTTCCTTGTTCCTTCTTGTAGTTACAATCTTAATTACAGAAAATAAAGTCTCCTTTTCAGATTCAAAAACACATCAATTTGATGTAATTTTCATTCAGAGTTTGAATTTTCCATTCCTAAAATCGAAAGATATACCCTATATTAATTTTCACAAAATAATAAAAATGCCGAGTCAATCACTCTATATAATACTTTAATCGATAATCCCCTACGACAGGCACGGAAGAGATTGGTCGCTCCCACCGAGACAGTTGTTATCTGACGAACAAACAAACGCCAGGACAGGTGTGTCTATTCTGGCATATCCTATCACGCAAATGTAAATAAAAATTGGACCCGCGTTCTCAAAAATACCCTGGTTTTAAAAAGTGTCGCATTTTAAAAATGTTGTGCTCTGTTAGGAGACACTTTTATACGTAGGATTTCGACTTCATAAACTTAATGTTCGGAATTGTGAATTTCAAATCACTGAATCAATTCTGGGTTTGTTCCCAAAATGAAATTTAGGCAGGCATAAATCGGATAACTGCGAGCGAGCCACATGCCGTTATCAAGATGAAGAGACTAAGTTTCATTCAGATGTTTGTCTTTCTTCATCATGATGACGTGACAAACGGGTTGGCACGCAGACGCGCGAACTCTGGTGCCTAGAAAGCGTACAATTTTGGACAGCATACCGTGGACGAGCCGAGTAATACCGGTCCAGTTCTTTGGGAAAAGGAGAACTGGATGAACACATTTTTCCGAAAGAGAAAACTATTGCAAATTGTTCCAGGAGAGTTCAAGATGGCCTATGCACTGGGCATGACTGTCTTGGGACCAGTATGCTAGTAGCATTTTAAAATTGATTTTGTTACACACCCCATCTGAGGCTGTCTTCTTGGGATTTAAGGATATCTGTACGTCGAACTCGGAGATCGATGCGGGCTAGAGAATGCGTGCTCTATTAAACCGATGACGACGGCCGAGCTCCCGACACCGTGGCCAAAATTGTGTGGCCTCGGCGAGGACGGATCTGCGCAGGAGGAGAATGCGGTATAAGAAGATCAACAACCTCGATTTTCTTAGCGTATTATTATAGCGACTTATTAATAGCGAAGGATGTGCCAATGTGTATTTCAGGGTGGTGATTGATAAATATTTTGCAACCTGCTTTTGTTAAAGTTGCAATTTCTTGGGATTAGACTATGAATTAAATATTAGATAATAATATTGTGTAAACTTCTTGGAGCGCACATCACCGTCGTAAGGGCACCATAACCGTACACATTAGGCGCTACGCTCAGCCAACAGTTTCTTGAAGGCATATGCTAGATAATCTGATATTAACATAAAAAATGATTAATTAAGCAACCGAATAATCAAGGATAAACCAATAATTGCAAATCGCGATCAGCATCCATGGCAGCCACATATACCAGATATAGCTGATAGCCCTCATATGCTCTGCTCCGTTCACGACAATTTAAAAGGGAAACAGTAACTTTCAAAAACAAGAGCAATTAGCACAAGATTGAATAAAATTATATTGCTCTAATAGTAAAAACAAACTACTGAAAAATTTTCAGATCAAATGGAATCCATTTACTAACCACAAAACAGTGTAAAGCCAAACGCGAGTGAATTTTCAAGCCTTTGCATGCAAACCCTCCAGCCCGTTAAGGTCGGGGGGAGACGACGACAGAAAGTGGGGTGTCTTGAAAAGCACATGAGTAATTTTGTTTTACCAGCCAAACGAGACTGGTTTACAAATTTGAGATGAAATCATTGATATTCGAAAGTAAGGCAAGCAATTAAACTTGTAATTTTGAAGAGATACCAGACACGCACTATAAGTTTATAATTCATAGCTTGAAATATGAGCTAATTCTAAGAAATTGTGATTTTGAAATCATTCAATGATAGCTGCATCCCTTTAAGGGACAGACACCAGTTCAGCACAGTCGATTTCAGCAGAGGAGCGTGACTAGTATAGCATATTAGACAGTTGAATCTAAGAGTACGATGCCCACAGATTTGAGATATTTGATATATTTAATCAAGCATCCTTAGAACCTCCCAAAAATATGAGTGGCGTTTCAACCCTCCAAAATTAAGTTAAGAATAGATGAATTTTAAGGATGTACCCTACCGCATTTGTTCCAAGTTGCTCCCCACGGGGATGCGTACTAATGACTATGTTCTCCAGTCCGGCTGACGTCAAAACGGGAAACTATCGGCATTCTCTTGGCGAAGAACCAATGGCAATTGCCCGTGTTACGATCGACTTAGAACATTATATGGAAATCGTATACTTGTGTGTTCAGAATTTTGTATTATTATCGTTTTATTAAGTTTATGTGCACTGAATTTAAAACAGAAATAAATAATGAAGCTATGATCATAACAGTCAATAATATGCCTCTAATTGCTAGAATATTCTTATGATTGTATGCATATTTAAGTACGAGGCCGTGAGGACAGTAAATCAAGTCAATATAATCACTGGACATGTTTATTAGATTGTTAAGTACACGGTATGCGGAAATTCAAGCGGTATGTCTGTTGTGTGTCAGTTGATCAACAATTTTAGCCTAAAAATCGTAATGGCATTATAAAAAAGATGATGATTTATGAACAATCTATTCATCTACCAAGAAGTATTAACTGTGTGCCTCTAAATGATACGAGTATAGACTATAGAATTAATTTCAGAGAATAAATATGAACTTTGATCGATGTGGATAATTGCTCACGTAACGGGTTTGAAATCAGGCGTTAGCGGGACGCTAATCAAGTTCGATAAACCGTATTTTTGGTAGGAGTTATTGATTAGTTTTAACTTTCCGCATATGATGCCGACAATGTGGAGACTAACTTGAAAAACCAAGTCGTGGTCATACATGCAGTCATGAATTGGGTCTGCGTTGCCGAGCGCGACGGGTTACGTCGGCTAGTAGCTATCTGTATGTGTATAAGTGTTTCGCTTTTGGCGCTTCATTTGCAATAATACCGGGTCTCATCGAATTCGGTTTTGCCTTGACAATCTTACCACGATAAATGCATGTGCGTAGCTAATATAGGCTGCAACGGGATTTAGGAAGGCCTACGATTAGTTAGAAATTTTTATGCAATTTTCTTTTTGATGTTTGGCTTACCTCTCTCCGATATCACTTAAACAGGTCTTCTAAATTCTATGGAAATCAGAGGTCATTTTGATCCAACTTCACCATTTGATCTTGAATACTTGTCAACAAGGATATAACGAATCATCATAAGGCAAGCCACAGATGCCCCCAAACAGTATAGTGTACAGCGAGCAACACACACAAATAAAACTACACAATACACACACGTTACGGTAACAAGCTAAGCTGCGTGTGCACGTATGTGAGCACCCGGATTACAATGTACGTATCACAGAACTCGCGTATACTCGAGAGTTAAAATAAATAGATAAATAGGTGAAAATATCAATAATAAACTCGATTGTTTGCAATAATACTTCAAATATACTTGAAATGATCGTTATTCATTAGCTAACTTTATCGGTTATAGGGATAGTCAAAATTAACAAATCTAATTTCTTATTTACGATTAGAAGATATACAGATTTGCTACGCATTTAGCTATTCGACTCGCAATCAGCCCTCAAGCCTGAAAATTTATTCGAGCCGAAATTTTTCCACTATCATTCAGACTATTTACCGCCACCCCCACCCCCATTGAATAGCGCCCTCTCATTGACTGAGGGATTGTCGGCCATATGAAGCGGATCCTATACACTTCCTCTCAACTCTATCTATGTGCCCCAGCTCGTAGTTGTTGAAACAGAAGGAGAGAAGGAGGTAGTTGTATGGCATGTAATCTTTTATATTCGCTAATATAATTAGATTATGATTAATTTAATATATGTTTTAAATGAACTCATATCTTATTTGCCTACCATTGCTACTGGACCACTACCGACAAAAGGTCGGAAGAGGGCAACAATAACGGTTAAGAAACTTATGGGGGACGCGCTGCTTTGAGAGTGCGGTGGAGAAACACCTTCTCACTGCAGAGTCTCTCATTATCGGGTAAGATTAGGAGGTGGAAGAATTATATGCACTAGACGGCCAAATGGACCGCCTGTATATCTTCAACCACTACCCTTTAGTTAATAGGTCTGCCCTATAGAAGAGCTGGATGCTACCTTGGTCTGGATAGGGCCTTTGGAGTAGTAGTCGTCCTCAATTCAAGCGCCTTTCACTCCCAAAGCAGCTTATAGATTGCGGAGACTATACACACCGGATTATAACGTATCTCTAGAAACCCCTTTATGGGGATTCACAGGGAGACAGTAACAAGATATACTCTGTGAAGAGATGTGCGAGATTCTCAGATCTACTTGAAGAACCATAAGAGGGCCCTACGGGGCACGTAGGGAAAATGTCTTTTCTGAAGACTGAGACCAACGTCAGAGGACGTGAATGAAGATATCGGGTACAGTGGAGAAGAGGTCAGATCGAGGCTGGTTTGATTCTATAGACAAAATGAAGGATGTGAATAGCAATCAGACCGGTAACCACATAATCATCTCACCACGATATACCAGTCGTGGTACTAGCTTGGAAGGAGAACATGTAGAACGAAACTTCCTGCGCTTTATTGGCCACAGGAGGGACAGTGTTACTGGCCCATAGAGAAACTGGTCTTAAATGCGACTGATTTAAACGAGTAAAATCGAGTTATAGGCTTCGAACGCTGCGCTTAGCAAGCCTCCAAAATATGGAAAACTACCAGCGCTAGAGTCAAGTGCTTAAAATAGGAGAGCGGTTTTAAGAAAAAAGGGCCCTAAAGACAACGCCAAGAGTGTGGGGGCGGTCGAAGAAATAACACAAGATCCACATCAAGCAAAAAACCAGATAAGAATGGCCTAATCAGCGCAAATAACAAAACCCTAGAAAAATCGTCGAGAAGAGACTACCCTTATCGAACAGAGAAATAGAGGAAATCGGCAATAAGAGGGCAAGGAGCTCTCTGGGGACCCTGCGGAAGAGGTTCGTACCAGCAGGAAAACCCAAGGCGCGAAAAGAATACAATACTAGTCGACTCAGTCTACTTCTAACTAGCACCTCAGCTGCTATGAGATCTGATAAGCCTCCATCCCTAGCCGTCTTGCCGGAAGAGCCAAGCAGTTAAATGAAGTGCGTGGATTCGCATAGTTAGAGACCTCCGGACAACGAAGAGAAAAAAGGTCCGGGTCGGCCTGAAGGGGCAGCGGTTCCCTGCTACAGGAGCAAAGATCCTGAAAAAACCAGGCCCGATCCGGGCCAGTAGAGAGCAATCAAGACCAACCGTTGTCTGACCTCACCTGAACTTCCTGAGAAAAAAGAGATCAACTTGATAAGGTGAAAAGCGTACGCCTTCCAAACCCTTCAAAGAAGAAGAGACATGCGTCCGAGAAAGAAAGCAGAAGTCTCCCTGACTCGGAGAGTAAACGAGGAAGTCGTTGTCAAGGAATAGAAAGTCTGCTATCAGATAGTCTCTCACACGGAGAGTGGGAGGCACACCGGGACGATCTTCTCCCGATTGCAACATTCCAAAGGAGGAACGCTACCCATCAACTCCAAAGAGTGTGTCCCTCATTGTTTGTTGATGTAGGCCTTCAAGAGAGGTGTTGTCCGTGAAAAACAACACCGACGGCCCACCAACAAGGCGCGAAAAACGTTGAAGGACAAACGAACGTGACAAAAGTTTCCAGAACGTAAGGTGGCAGCCGGCTCAAAGGGAGGACCCAAAGTCCGGAAACCCATCCACCTTGACAATGACCCACGCCCAAGCCTTGAAAGAGAACGGTATCGTGGTCACTGTAACTGAGTTGAAGAGGTCTTTGAATCTCTTTCCCTGGAGAAGGTACGGTTACGTACACGGAGAGAGAAACTCTGATCTCCACCCGTCAAAGAAACCAGACCAGAAGGTGGAGCTGATGAGGTTCGCCTGAAAAACTTCAGGAAGATGCAGCCGGAAAGTCATCATAAAGAGACGACAATTTGGCAAGGAAAGTCCACCAGAATGGCCTAAAAACCCGCCATCTCAAACAAACCTCGGCTCGCAACACTCCGCATGTCCAGGGAGGGACCATGTAAGACTGGACCAGAGCTTTCTATCCTCTCAAGTCGGCCGAGCCAGTTAGATTCTTGATATTCCAACTGGAAACCAAGTAGATCGGAGTCAGAGGACACTAATTCCGACTTTGGAACAATTTGACTTGTGAACAATGAATCTCAAACTGCAAATCGTGCTGGTCGGTTTTCACTACACGATGAGGGAATGTGCGTGTAGGATAAGCATCGATCTCTCGAAAGTAGGTGACGAGAAGCCAATCGTCCAAGAAAGCTAAAATCCGTAACATCCTTGTGCCCATGAGGAAAGAATCAACAGCCGAAAACACCCTGGTGAAGCACTCATGGGAGGGGACAACAGAAAGAAGGGCTTTGAAGCGAAAAGTCTCCTTCCTATAGCAACAAATCTCCAAAAGTCCCTCGTAACGAAGGTCTATGGGATGAGGAAAAAAGGCATCGCTCAGGTCGAGAGACACCGCAAAGACACCTGACCGAGAGCCGAAGAATAGAGGCTAAAAGGTCCATCCTGAAAAGTGACTTTGCGATGTGCCTGTTGATCCTCTTCATATGGTATCATCCTGAGCGAGCCTGAACGATTGGGATCACAAAAACGGGGAAGACACCAAAGTCGTGATCCCTCACCCGTCCGCCGAGAAAATAAGTTCCTGAAAAGGATCAATGTGGCGGTGATCGATTTTGGATAAAACCCCTTGGAAGAGGCTCTTCTAGAATCTATCCGAAGTCCGTTCTTGATCACGAGAGGACGAAACATCGTCCGTGATCGACTTCCAAGTCGGAGAAACCTCCGAAGTCGACCACCACCGGATCTCCAAGCGAACTCGGGAAGATCATCTGGAAAATGCTTCCCGTTCCCGACGAAAAGGGCTGATTCTTCGCGAAGCCTCGGGAAGACCCTACCAACCTCCACGTCCTCGACGAGGAGTCTGGTTTTGAAAGGACACCGAGACGATCATAAGAATCAGGAGGAAAGTCGGTTACCCTACGATCCTAAGGAGGAGCTGCCAAGCCGATCGGCAGAACGGAAGCCTCTTGTCCTTCTTCTTCTTTGCCCTTCCTGAAAGGAGAGCTTTGAAGAAGCCAGGTATTAACAGACCTAAAAGACGAATGGGGCCTGACGGAACATCTCTAATAAATGTAGACAATTCCTGGCCTTCTTAACGTGAGTCAACTTTCAAATCTTGCAAACGTCTGCCAAGTTGCTCCCGTAAAGAAAGGGGAGGTCACGTCAAACTCCTGACCATATCCGGGATGAGGGATTGCTTGATATGAAGAGTTCTCAAGCATATGAACTCTACGGGCATTATCCAGCAAGTGGATGTAGCCGCAAACAGAGAAAACAAGAGAGAAGAAACTCCCTAAGGGCCAGAGAATCTCGGCCCGGACTGGCGGAGAAAGGCCCAACTCGTGGATGAAAGTCAAAATCGGATTAGTCAGAATTACAAAAGGTTAATCCTGTACTCGAAGCTGGAAAAGACGTAATAGCCTTCGACCTATCCGAAAAAGAAAACTTAACGCCCCCTCCGAAGTTTCAGGGTCACTTCCGACCTCCTGGAACGAAAAGAAAAAGAATAAGCCTGTTGACTCGCTTCGCCCAAAGGAAGCTCTACAACGACTTCTAGGTACAACTTCGTCGGATAAAATATCCACAAGTATGTAACCCGGGAGGATCCCGCGTATCAAACATAGAACCGAAATGCGTTACAAGGGAGTCGGATGAGATTCAAAACATGAGTCGTGGAGAACAACCACCGAAAAGATCTCATCGCCTGACGAGGAAGCATCCAGCTCCTCACAAGGAGGGTGGGAACCACGCATAGAGGTGAGTCGAAGTGGTGACGTAACGCTTAAACCACTTGCGAAACTCCGGAGGTACACCCAACTACCCAGATTGCATCCGAGAGTTGATGTCTACCCGAAAAAAAATGTCCAACCTGAGGGGGACAGGGTTCCTATCGAAAAACCGGATCCGGGTTCGGCAACGAACGAAGTCGCTCTGAACTGAAAGTGCCCGCCTGTAAAGGGGCACTGATCCCCGCGGGAACCGGATCGGGATCCGGAAAAGCAAGTCTACGACGCTTCACTACGGAAGAGCCGCCCTCAGATGCGGTGCCGATCCGAAAAGAAAACCGACTTGGAAGACGGGGTGTAGGTTTCAAAAAGAAACGCCCGCCTATAACGGACCCTGGCTCCGAAAAGAAAACGGAGCGGGATCCGAAACACCTTCACCCTCACGACGTAGTATCCGAAAAGGAAGGGGACACACTCCGAGCTTAAAAACGGAGAGAGACAGACCCCCGCCACCAAAGGTGGTGACCGGATATGTCCGGACGTCCCGCTTTACCGGGATACCCGCGACAAGAAACAAACGTCAGCCTACTATCCGAGATACAGGTCCGCATTGGACGGTATACACTCCAAAACCGGTACGGAAACCGACTTGCGGATCGCATTTACCTCAGTTAAGGGAACGGCCCGATATCCGTATGAAAACGAAGAGAGAACGGATCCCCCCCCCCCCACCAAAGGTGGGCGCGACCGATATGGTCGGGGACGTTCCCGCTCTGCCGAATATGCGCCGACAAGTAACAGAGCGAAGGCTCTGGACATGTCATCCGGGCTAGTGAGTAACCGACAAAGCGGCCTACTATGCGAGATATAGGTCCGTCTTGAACGGGTACTCACCCCAAAACCGGTACAGAAAACGACTAGCGGAATCCGATTTACCTCAGTTAAAGGTACGGCGCCGATATCCGGTCCGTCAAACTCGATCAAGAAACCCAGAGCTCGATCCGGTTTATGCCAGGCGAAGCCTGAGGCACAATGGGATTCGCACACGTGAGAGAAAGTAACCCAGCACCTTCAGCCTGAAACTGAATTAGCAGTGAACCGCCACCGGTTGTGAAACCGATGTATAACCGTTTTAGATCTCCCGTTTAGTCGAACGGGGCAAAGATTAGCATACTCTCGGCGCGAGCCTAGCAGTCATAATCCTGATGCTGCCAAACCGTTCAGATATCAACGGTCCCGTACTTTGAGGACCGACGATCCGAGCAGCGAGGTTTTGTCGCCAGTGTTCGACCCTAATTATACTCACCCCCGCAAATCCGAAGGTGGTGAAGACAAGCTCTCACCCCTGCAAAGGGACTTCTTCAGAAAAAAACACACGCCTGCTCGCTAATTTCTTCCCCGCTTCTTCTTTATATGAAGAAGACACGAGAAGAAAAAAAGACAAGACGAATCTGTAATAAAAAGAGAAAAGAAAAGTGTTAAACACAAAGGGGTAAATAGCGGGTCTAACAAAGAGCGGACACAAAAACTCTGTGCCGCCGCAAAACACACACAACACTCAAACGTAAACACGACACGTATTACATACATCGCAGTAATGAACGTACAAAAGTCTACGGGAAGAGAGAGCGTGAAAACTAACGATCACCGAGAGATAAAAACTATCAAATCTCGGTAAAACCAAAAAGACTAGACCAAAAAAGAACTCAAGAATACTCAAAAGATTATCCTGAGCAATATAACTCGCAAAACACCGCAAGAAGTCCAAAAGGGAGAGAAAACACGCTATTTTGGCTGCTGGGCAAAAATACACGACTTACCTCGACGGAGGCGAAGAGATTAGAGGAAGTGTATAGGATCGCTTTCGGCCGACATCCTCGTCAATGGAGGGCGGCTATCAATGGGCGGGTAGGGGGGGGGGTAAATAGGCGAATGATAGGGCAAAAAATTCGGTGTAAATTTCGGTTTGGGGCGCATTCGAGGTCGGAAAGCAATGGTAGGCAACATGTATAATTCTATTGAAGTAAATAAAGATTT
>CALNVZ010000674.1:4623794-4637725 GCA_940671915.1 Paracentrotus lividus | reverse complement strand
TTAAATAACATCCCTGGGCACGTATCAAGCCTAGAATAAGGTCTATACATGATTAAGGGCCGGGAAATAACACGAAAATTGAATATTTTACAAACATGATGGTAGCCCCTCCCCCTTTAAATGGGATGGCGCTTCTCCAATTTACCTCTCTAAATCACTTTTGTACTGCACAGAGTGTTCTTCATGATATGTGGAAGGGAAACGAGGGGTAGAAAGTTAGGTCTAAATAAAAGTCCTAGGCCATTACTACGCTCAGAAAAGTTTAAATATTAAAGAGGGGGAAATACAAAAATTGAATATTTACAAATAATGGTTAAGCCCCCCTTTTAGTGGAACACTCCACAGAGAGTTTCTTTATGAATATTTTGAAGGCTGAACGGTGGACCAGAAGTGTCTAAATTAAAGTCATGGGCCATTATTACGCCCTAGAAAAGCTGGTTACATTGATTAAAGAGTGGGAAATAACAAAAATTGAAATATTTTCAAGAATTAATGTAAGACCCCCTTTTAGTGGGTGGCCGCTACTCCAAATTACCTCTAAATCACTTGAAATTGCACAGAGATATTCTTTATGCATATTCTGAAGAGGAACTAGAGTAGACAATGGTCTAAATAAAAGTCTCGGGCCAGATATTAGCCCTAGAAAAGTGCTTGTACATGATATTAAAGAGCGGAAATAACAGAAAACTAATATTTTACAAAAATGATTGGTAAGCCCCCATTTTAGTGGTGGTGGGCGCTATCCATTTACCTCTAAATCACTTGAAACTGCACAGAGATTTTCTTAGATATATTCTGAAGGGAACAAGGGGGTGGACAAGTAGGTCTAAATAAAGTCCTGGCTATCATTACGCGTAGAAAGAACCAATTTCACGACCGTCAATCCGACTTGAAAACTGCCTAAAACCTGACATTTACCCTCAGCGATCATTTGACAACAATCAACAAAATTTCATCACGAAATCATCAATAATGGGCCGAATTCCATACTGTTCTGTTTTCATTTTTGTGTCCCATACGACACACTACTACTTTCCATTTCAATTGTAAATGATGTGTGTTCGAGTTAAGTTACAGTGTTGCGTTCTTGGCCCCATCTTGTACTACTTGAGGATCACATCGATCAAGAATATATTCTTATTTCACACCAAAGATGCAAAATGTGATCAAAATGTCCTGTACGGGACACAGCATGGAATCGCCCAAATTGTGCCTGCAACTGCGCTTGCACCGTAAAAACAAAAACTCGTGATCATTTGACAAAATTAACAAAATTTTACGAAACTGTCAATAATCCGGCTGCAAAACTGGCCTAAGATCATATATTGCACATAAAACAGAACTCCAGTGGTTCATTTTGACAAAATCAACAAATTTTCACGAAACCGTCAAATGCGACCTGTAAACTGCCTCTAACCCATTTGCACGTTTGAAAACTAATCGAATAGTTTTTAAATTATTAAATAAGCAAAACCAGTGGAAACTCTTAAAATCAAGTGTTTAAAGCCACTAATTCATGTTGAAACTATTGAATTGATCTTAAGAAATGAAATCCGACATGGATGCGCCCCTTTTTTCACAAGACGTAATTGACATTGGTTCTTGAGCTATATTAGCAACAGTTTTGAGATATGTTGGTGAGTCAAACTGTTTCATCTTGAATATTTACATAATCAGTATATGGAAGTATATCGCAAGCGCGAACTTACGCCACGAAGTGCCCGTATTCTGTTACGGGTTTTAGAGTATACGGACGAATGAACAATGAATCGACAATACAGGCCCGTAACCAGGGGGGTTCGGGTGGTTCGAACGAACCCCCCCGCTAGCTGACCAGAGGTCCGCTTAACAAAAAAAAAAAAAATGGGTAGTTTTTTTTGTGTTTTTGTTAGCTTATCATGATTTTTGGGGGCGATCAAACGGACTTAGCCTACCCCTATATATATGGTACTCTTCTCGAGACCGAAGGAAACTTTTTTTTTTAATACCTACCTACCCCCCCCCCCCCCCCCCCCCCGGGTTTATCTTTTCCGCGCGGCCAGCGTGACTGTGAAAAAATTTTGACTGTACCCTTTTTGTCGCCGCAGCGCGTGACGTCAAAAATGTTGATGTACCTCTTTGGTCCATTTTGCAGCATGTTCGAACCCTCCCGTAAAATCCTAGTTAACGGGCCTGCAATAGACCACGTACGAGAAAAACTCCCAGACAAAAAACCTCCCCAAATCGTGTACCAACTTCCAGTACGAGCTGAAAGTTTCTAGTGCACTGAAAATGCCACTAGATACAACCGGGAAATCATTGAAATATGACGCAACAATGTTGTGTAGCCGCTTTATCCTTTGACTGCCTATCGAGTGTTGATGGCATGTCGTCTGGTTCATGCTTTTCAATATCACGTCCCATTCATTAACAATTCAGGGCCTGGATGGGAACAACTTTACCAGGAGGTTGGAAAGGGAGTTTTATCTTTGAATTAATCTGCCTAAAATAGCTCCACGACTTTTTTCTTTCACAAATGTGAAGTGCCCATATTTGGCCAAAAGCAAGTGAAACTTAGAATTGATTCTGATATATCACGACCATGCATGCGCCAAAAGTCTCACGTTAGGTGCTATGCGCATCAATCTTTTTCTATTACTATTTTTTTTTTTTCTTTTTTTTTCTTATTTGGGAGGGGCAAAGTTGTTAATAATGGGAAGGCGGAATATAAATTTTCATATGTTAAATATTCAACATCTTTACAGGAGCCATTACACATATACAATAAAACGTCAATGTTTCATTACAATATCCACTCAGCCTCGAAAATCCCTACAATCTATCAAATATTATAAATAATATGCGGACTTTGACAGAATGGTTGAATTTCGTTCTCATTTCTTTTTGTGTGTATTTCTTTTTCTGTACATGTTTGTTTATATAGTATTGCTCGCTATATTTGAAATGGAGCGGGGAAATTCTTTTTATTGTGATGAAAAATGTTAATCCCGAATGCTTAACGAGGTTTATTATCAAAGCAGATTACTTTCTTTGAGGCTTAGTCGGTTCCAAGGTTATGGCTGACATAGCACTAATGACAGCGACAAAGGTTTCAGATTCAGGGCGGAACAATGTGCTGAAATGAACTACCGTTTAGTATTTGATCCAATTTGCATAAACTATTTGATTGCTATGACTTTAACAAACTACACGTTTCTTGTCTCACATTAGCAACACAACTAATATATGCAAAAAAGGACATCGAGTTTGGCGTTTCATCATGTCAAGTGCCATTAATATTTCAGTAGTCTGAAGAAAATATTAGTTTACAATTTCAGTGAAAATGATATGGCTCGATTTTTCTCTCTGTAAATTATGGACGTATAGGTGGTATCTGACGGTCGCGGACGACTGTCTCTGATGACTCGAACACTCGGAGACGTCTCGCTAATTGTTTTATGTATCATCAGAGACTCTCAGACAGAAAAAAAAACACAACAATGTAGCATTGTTCTATTTTCCACCATAAAGGGTGTTACTCCATCTATTGTCCCCGCGACTCTCTGATACTTCCAGGACGCTCTCCGATATATCTTAGTCTAATATATTTTTTTTTTTCTGTCGCAAGCATTTCGCGGCAGCATCCCGGGGAGACGGGAGGGTGGGTGGAACGTGGTCCCCTCCCGATTTATTTTTTTATGGGGATCGTCCCCCTTCGATTTTTAAAAATAGAACAATTCTTCTATAGTGTAATTAGCTTGTAAACTAATTAAAAGAGCGTTAAAATGTATGTCACAATAGGATGCTAAATCGTTATTTAAGGCGTGACAAATTTTCCGGCATCGCGCGTGCGGATTCGGGCTCGCAATCATTTTCATTAGTTTCTCTGCCATAATGTGCGACAGTATGGAATTATTGAAGGGCTTATTATGTTTTTCACTTTGGCTTGTTTCTGCTCTCCCCCCCATCGCCCCTCCCCGTTCGTGACATGACATGAAATCGTCGCGCTTGGTCGTCGGGGAATATTTTGGAGACCGTCTGCGCGACAAAAAAATATCCAAAATCATTTCAAACCATCTCAAATTAGTCTCAACTAGTTCAAATCCGTTTTTCCAGTTGTAATGACAAGTGACGTGCCACCATTAAGTTTATTGTTTCGGTTTAGCGTCAGTTTCCTCTCTACAATGTCAGGCTCAACTAACACTTCAATCGGTTGGTCGGAAATGTCATTTTTGATGATTAACATGCATTAATCTAATCATGTTGTGGACAGTTTACTATAATGCACCTAATTCTTAAACAAAGTTTTAAACAACCTTTACTTCAAGTTACAGAGAAAATAGATAAATTAGCTTCCTCCGACATTAAACTCGCATAAAGCCATATCAATTCTCAAAACCCCATTACCCTTAGTTTAGAATCTTTAAAATGTGCTGTACATAATTGATCCCGAATGAGTCATCTGAATCTACTTTTCGTCGCATAGACGCACGCTTCACTGACGCTTCATAGAGAAGCGTGCCAAATCAGGTTGCATTCTCGTCTTCATTACCTTACTATTTTTCGTGCGACGAGACAACTCTAAACCCCGGAACAGAATACGGGCTCGAAAGTAGTTTTTTTTTTTTTTTTTTTTTTTTTTAGCCAGTATTGAACTAGCAGCCTGTATAGCACCCCTTCAAGTCCCCTCAACTACTTGATTCAGGCGCGGATTTGAGACGGACTTAACGCGGGGTGGCGAAAGGACCTAAAATTGTCCTACGTCACGCTGGCAGGGTGATGACGCGGAGGGGGGGGGACGCCGGGGTGTTGACAATTTTTCGGCCTTCCGGAACGTGTATTAGAATTTCAAACATACTTCATATAGGTCATCGTTCGTTCTCCGAACAATTGACAAGCACAAAAAAAAAAATATTTACATTTTTAACGGGTCGTTTAAAAAGGCTTTTATTGACAAAGGTATTGCTGATTCCCCAATCTTATTGGGGTGCGCCAGCACCCTTCAGCCCCCCCCCCTGGGATCCGCGCCTTGTGATTCTAGGCCATAGAGCTAGATATAAGAAGCTTAGAGCGCTGCCTGAGGCCATCGTGTGCGCGCACTGGAGAACATAACTAACGCGGCACATCTTTGAAAAGTGAACTTTTGGGAAAGTTTTTGCTTTTGATTTTAAGCTCTGCATATTCAAAAATCAGAGCATGTCTGAAGTTTCACGAACTATGTTTTTTTCATGATTTTTGCAATTGTTCATGGGTCCATTCTGCAATAATATTAAACATAAAATGATAATTAGATGGAAACAACGGTAATAAATATATCATTTTAACCCTGGCTGGAATGGAGTATGATGATTTCTTACTTAGATTACTGTCATTATATTATTTATTCTCCTCTATTCCTTTAATCTTTACCGCCAAATAATGTTGTTAAATTATGTACTAAATAATCAACCCTTGAAAAATTAATGTCCTCAAATGTCACTCACGTGCACCAGAAAACACAAAAAGTTTATGCCCGCTTAACCGTGCTCTCGGTCTTCCTATTTTTTCTCCAAAGCTAGATTTAATGTACCTTGCATCTCCATCCAAATTGAATCGCATGGACAAGTATTTAATTTGATTATTATATTAGCAAACGAAATGTGTCACACACCGTGACCGCTAGTGGTGGGGCGGTTCTATAGTCGATCTGTTATTTTCACTTCATTGGCTGATTAATTTATTTTGTAGATTATTTATGCTCCCAAATGGTTACTGCATAATCTTTAGCGAAAGAACCAACAAAGGAAAAACAAAAGGTCGAAAAACAAAAATACATAATAAAACTATGAAATACTAAGGAATTTTTTCGATTACAAATTTTCCAAATAACAATGTTAGGCATCCATATAAGGATTATGCAAATAAAAATAGCATTCCAGAAGCTTTTAGTTTTGTCATATCAGAACAAAAAATTATGATTATGTTACATGCATTAATATTGCTAATATTCAGTTATAAAATAAATAATATTATTTCTGAATATTAACAGTGTTCGTGTAGTTAAATCGCACCAACTTACTCATTCGTACAATTTTGGCCGCGGTTCGCGCGATCTAATCAGCTCTCCAGATCTTATAGGAGGGCATCATGGCCCCCCTCCCCTCCCCGCCCACCCCAGTCTTGACAGCTACCAAAACACCCCAGTGACTGCATTAGGGTTTGAGTCATAAAAGTTTTACCACAGCGGATATAGTAATTGCTCAAAATGTACAATTATTGCATAATACATTAATATATTCATTTTTCTGTACAATTTGCCATAGGTCCACATACGTGACCACTAATATGTCACACACGTGACCCGACATCACGATATAAAATAATGATTAAAAAAAGAAATTTCAGAGATGACTTCCTATCCAGTGGTATTTTATGGTCTAGCAGGTCCATAATTATATATCTCCATCAATAAGAAACATTTCATCATTTTAAAACTCACGGGAATTTCAAAATTGAATTTGAACTTTCAAAATCATGCCGTTCTGTGAAGTCCCACACGTAACCCACTTCTTTTGACCTCTGACTGAACATGGCATTATTGTAATTATCAAAAATATTTCCAAATCGATAGCCAACAAATATGTTAGCATATTATAAACATTAAATCAGCTATATCTTTAACATTGTTAGAGCTATAGCAATTAAAGTTCAAGATTTTTGCATAATTTCGGTTTACAACGGTGACCAAGAATAGTCCTATGGCTTATAAAAAAATCAGCTTCAATGAAGACGTTGATACTGTGAAAAGCCATTTTTCGTTTTGTGGTCTAAAGTCAATTGCCTACTTGAATAATTGTCACAGACCTTCTGGATAGTTCATTTGATTTGAGTTCACGAAAAATTCCAGTGTTTTATGCTTCAGTGAGCAGAAGATATTTAAAAAATATGCAAATAAGAAATTTTAGAGCTTTTGGCCCCACTCCGGCCTTATCAGATTTCTCAATTCAGCGTTTGTTCCTATTAGTACCACCATGAAGTTGTGCCAAGTTTCGTAAAAAAAATATACTCAGTTAGAATTAACAAAAATCATGAATGAAATTGAAATTTTGATTTTCTCTCCATTGACATTGTGTACAAATTGGAGGGCAAAAGCAAAACCTAATATAACATGCTGGGACTTAACAAAAAGGTGTGGTAATATCATTTTAACAGTTATTTGTTATACACTCATCGACTAACTTATGTGGAATATGAGATCAAACCATTTCGTAATGCATGAATAAACACACATTAAAGGCAAATTTGTCATGGCAAAAGTCACAAAACTCACTTTTAAAGTGTGCTCGCTCGTCAATGACACGACGAATAGTGCTCATGTTCTCACGAAAATGTGTCGATGATGTTGATGAAATATCTGACGGCAATTCTTTAAATAAAATTTTTGGATTTTACCATTTTGAGAGGCCTGAACAAAATTCTTAAAATTGTGCTCACCCATCATGAAAAATAGTAAAATGTATCGGGATTTGGTGTTGGATGGTCAAATTTTGGATGATAAAACCACCCAAACAATTAAAACACAAGGTAAAAAAAATGTTTACAAAATTTTTTATTTTAAAGTCCCCCAAAAAAATTTTAGACCAAAAAATGACCCTTGTCACTTTTGAAAATGTCAATTTTTGCTTTAAACGTTGATCACTCATGCATGTCTCAGGGGATCGATGTCATTTTTTCACAGAAGGTACAAGTGTAGAAAACCCCCCTCCAAATTATTGTGCTCAAAACAAGACCGTTCAAAAAGTTACATCATATTGATTAAGGGGGGGGGGGGAACTACTTTTTCTTGTTGTGTTATATATGCACGTGAGAACATGAATCTAAGAGACAGTTTTGACAAAAGCAACGAATTGAAGAAAAAAAAAAGCAATTTCAATTTGGCGCCCCCGTAGTTAATGTCGATTTGGCGCCCCTAAGTTTAAGGTCAATTTGGCGCCCCTACGTTTAAGCTAATTTGGCACCCCTTAGTTTACTGTCGAATTGGCGCCCCTCTAAATTTATGGTCGATTTGGAGCCCCCTAAATTTAAGGTCGATTTGGAGCCCCCTTAATTTAAGGTCAAATTGGCGCCCCTTTTATCTCCCCCTTTCTCTCTCTCTGTCTTTTTTTTTTCCTTCCCCTTCCCACTTTTGTTCCTTTCTCTTTTTTCTTCTTTTTTTCTTCTTTCTTTTTTTCTTCTTTCCCTTGCTCCCTTTTCCTGCTCTTTTCGGCGCCCCCTGCGCGCCTACCCGGGGGCCCGCGGCCCGGAACCCCCCCCCCAAGAATACGCGCATGAAACATATCTAGTTTCTTAATGGTAAGTCAGACATGTATAAAAGCATATATATATACATGGAAAGCTGATGTTGTAAGGAAGATGGGGGCGTTTCACGAAAACCGTCATAAGTCTAAGTTCTTGACTAAATCGGAGACAGTGAACAAACTTGTCCACAAGCGGGTTCCACGAAGCCATCTCTGACAAGATCGAGGACAACAAGCTGACTAATACTTATGACAGCTCCGAACCTGTCATATCTTTTGGAGAGCGCTGATACGTCAATCAAACGCAATTTATGGTAAGCGATCGGTTTAGGCGAATTCTATTTGCAGTGGCACTCAGGATTTTCTCATTTCTGTTCAAATTAAAATGTGACAACCTCAAGGGTTTGCTGTCTAATATGCAGGGGAAAAATGGTTGTTAACAACTGAGTGCTTTTTTTATACCCAATCAAGAAATATTATGGAGTAAATATATCCAATCAAGAATTAATATTGAGTAAATTTTATTAGCATCACGTAGCCTACCATAAATAATAATAATAATAATAATTAGTGATTTGTATTGCGCACGTATCCACTCTGTAGATTGCTCAAGGCGCATTATCATATTATTATTACCCGGCTTAGCTAGGGCTACCCCGAAAGGCGCTCACAGCATTCAAGGAATTTCTTCCTACCGGTACCCATTCACCTCACTTGGGTCAAGTACGGCAAATTGCAGGTTGACACCTTGCCGAAGGATGTTAGTGGTATGGACGGATTCGAACCGCGTACCTGTGCATCGTAAGTCCGCCGACTTATCCACTCGACCAACACCACTCCCACAAAGCTACATAAAGAGAACCCGTATAGACTACGTTGGTAGTAACATCATTCTATCAGTCCCAAAATATTTTAATAAAGTGATTTTGAATAGATATTTTGTAAATTGCAATGTATTCTTGATTTCCTTTTGTCAGCGAACAAAAAATATAGGAAAAAACCTCAATCTAGCTCCCTTTTCGGCTAGCATATTTTTTCATAGTCTGTTCTACGAAACTATCAATTAGCACATCCGGGGGTACCCATCTCATGTTCCGACGTGCGTCTATTAATTTCATGATCAAAACCTTTTAAATTTATGCAGCAAGTGACAGTGTGCATTTTAATACACATTTTAAAAATTGGACATAATTTATGAGTTTTCATACTGTTTTTGCGATTTTATTCACGTCAATTTTCGATAATATTGAAAATTTTGCTAAAACATAATTTCTAAATATCAGCAAAACCTGATGAAGGCTATCACTCGTTGACATCTTCTCCGATAATATCGATATCACAAGTTGTCTAGCTTGGAAGACCTTCGTGTAACCAACTTAATAAGATTGGAGCCAACTCCGTGGTTGGCGGATAAAGATATGACCAACTTGTCCATGGTTTCGTGAAACGACCCGATGATTCACATATTGTTTTGTCTGTACAGGGTGTGTCATGAAAGCTAAACAGGGTGTTACAAAAAATGGTTTAAAAAGTCCACAATTTCAATGACGTGAAATTTCTTATTCTTTTCACCGACTGAAACTGAATCAACCTAGATTATGTTAATAAGGACCCTATGCTACATATTCCATAAATAGTCCTTTTGTCATTTAAGTTCCTCCTTTTTTTCCTTTATTATTCTTTATCAGTATTTTTATTATCATTATTGTTATTGTTGTTGTAAACTTTTTTTTGGTAATTATTGATATGTTTTTAATGACCTGTACAACATTGATTTGTTTTGATTGAATAAAAACTTAATTAAAAAAAATAATAAGACCCTATGCTTCTAAAAAATATAAACTTGTAACAGAAAATGATGTTTTCCAATCGCGCTATAGGGTGTACAGTGTGTCCCACAAAGAATGCTAATGGCATTTTAGATGGATATAATATTAAAATTACTTAATTATTTGTTAAATCTTTACACCCGTAAACTACAATTCGTTTTCTACAACTGGATGAAATTTTATGTGATATATGGTCAAGAATCACAAAGATATGAGCATTTTGTCATTACACATCAGGAAACCTCTCCATCCAAGTTTATATTGAGAAGTACCGGATGTGTCGAATAAAAGAAAACCCAAGTTTGATCATTAATGATTTGAAAAATATTTCAGTAGTGAGTATGAAATTTATATCACTGCAAAGTGCAACTCATTACCATGTTAATGATACCTTTCTCAGCTCACCATTATCACGCATCGCTGAACCCCATTGTTCTGAAAAAGACTTGCAAAATTGTGAGTGTTCACTTTCATGCTCCTTGAGATGCATTATTCAAAGTGCCTCAATGAAAACCCGACTTTGATCATTAATGAGCGTGAAAGTGAACCACTCACAATTTTGCAAGACATTTTTTAAAACAATGTGGTTCAGTGATACGTGATATTGGTGAGCTGAGAGAGGTATCATTTAAATGGTAATGAGTTGCACTTTACAGTGATATAAATTTTGTAATTACTACTGAATTTTTTTCAAAGTATTAATGATCAAACTTGGGTTTGTTTTAATCGACACATCCGGTACTACTCAATACAAACTTGGATGGAGATGTTTCCTGATGTGCAATGACAAAATGCTCATATCTTTGTGATTCCAGAACCATATCACATAACATTTCATCCAGTTGTAGAAAACGAATTGTAGTTGACGGGTGTAAAGATATAAACAATATAATTTTGTAATTTTAATATTATACCCATCTAAAGTGCCATTAGCATTTTTTGTGGGACACACTGCATAAAAGCAAATTAGAAAATAGTGCAAAATAGCAGAAATCCTGTCTTCTACATTTGGATTACAGCTTAAAAAAAAGTTTATTGAAAGAAATACAGTGTGTCCCACAAAATGCTAATGGCACTTAAGATTAATATAATATTAAAATTACCAAATTATATTATTTATATCTTTACATCCGTAAACTACAATTCGTTTTCTACAACTGGATGAAATTTTATGTGATATGGTCCAGGAATCACAAAGATATGAGCATTTTGTCATTACACATCAGGAAACCTCTCCTGATCCAAGTTTGTATTGAGTAGTATCGGAGGTGTCGAATAAAGCAAACCCAAGTTTGACCATTAAAACTTTGAAAAATATTTCAGAAGTAATTATGAATTTTATATCACTGTAAATTGCAACTCATTACCATTTTAATGATACCTCTCTCAGCTCACCGATATCATGTATTACTGAACCCCATTGTTTTAAATATGTCTTACAAAATTGTGAGTGGTTCACTTTCACGCTCATTGAAGATCAAAGTTGGGTTTCCTTTAGCATGTTTAGGTACCTTTGAATAAAGCATTTCAAGGAGCATGAAAGTGAACACTCACAATTTTGCAAGACTTTTCAGAACAATGGGGTTCAGCGATGCGTGATATTGGTGAGCTAAGGGACATATCATTCGAATGGTAATGAGTTGCACTTTACAGGGATATAACTTTCATAATTACTACTGAAATATTTTTCAAAATATCAATGATCAAACACTTAAGATGTTTAGTTTTCAGATTAACATATCAAACATTTTCCGGCTCGCACTTCGCGTTTACATTATCGTTCAATGAGATAAGTAGCCGCTTTATGGGTACAGTAAAAAAAAAAACAAAAAAAAAAAGAAAAGAAAAAAAGAAAGAAGAAAAAAAAAAAGGAATACAGTTAAAATTTTGGGGCTCGCATTATTATTAAATGAACTAAGTAACCTTATTACAATAGCACAAAGAAGCGCTTACAAAATAATGCATATATTTTCAGGTTTTTTTTTAATATTTTGATTTGATATATTTGTCAAGTATAACAAGATTTACATAAGCTTGACGGAATGACCCATGAGAGCCCGAGAGCTTATTTACAAAGGGGTTGTATATATATATATATATATATAATATAAAAAAAAAAAAAAAAAAATCGGCTCGCACTTCGCCCTTGCATTATTGATTGAATGCAGTATGTTGTTCGTAAAAAAATTACTACCCCCCTTCCTGGCGTTAAGCTTTTCATGCAGCTGAGCGAGGAAAATTTGGATAAAATTTTTTATCCAGTCCCCCACTCCCCTATTGGAGAATGCTGAATCCTTCCCTGCAATATTATTGTTGTACAGTGATACTCCTTGGTGGTTTATGCAAACTACTGGAAGAAGGAAGAAAAAAACAAAAAACAGAAAAACGCAATTTCACCAAAAGAGGGCGTTTTGTCATTATTAACTAACATAATTGAAATCTAATTGTCATTATGTTAATTTTCACTGTTTTGGTATGCAAAGGATAAACTCGATCATTTGAAATATTGTTAAATGTGAAACCAAAAAGATATAAGCATTGTTTTATGGCGCTATATTTATCATATAAAAAGTATGCAAATCAAAAGAGATGGCATTCACGGCATTTTCCCTGTTATTTCACTTTAATTTCAAGAAAGAGACCCCATTGATAACACTCTAATATTATTGATAAATCAAATGACCCAAAATTGCAGATTGACATGGTTGCGAATTTGGATTTTCCACGGTAACATGGATTATCATACCCCAACAAAATATATATTAAAATCTTCGTGATTAAATTTCAGGAAAAGGTCACCAGATTTGGTGGACAATGATATAGAAATGGCGCATACAAGTTTGCTAGGGGGCACATTGTGCCCCTCCCATTGATCTTGATCGGGTTAAGAAACCAAATATCTTGCCCCACCCCCGATATGAAATCTTTTATAAACAGTTTAAAAAATAGTCTTAGTTCCCCCCCCCCCCTACACACACACACTTGGCCCTCCACCCCACTGTACGTCAAATACTTAGTAAACATCAGAAGGTAACTGGGAGGGCAGTAAAGAAACGTAAAAACACCTGCTACGGAAGCAAGAAAAAAGAAAGGAAAAAAAAAGAAAAATGAAATGTATGAAATGTCCAAATTATATAGAGCCTTGATATAAGGCTATGAAGTATGTAATTGAAAAAAAAAAGTAAAAGAAAAGTAAAATATAACCTATACATTCAGCATATAGGCTATGCTCTATGAATTTACTTACTGGAACCCTGATTTGATGTGAGGCAATTTTGCTTTAGTTTAGTAGTAATAGTAACGTAAATTACAGGGGGGAAAATGACTTCAAGATGGACAAATAAAACGAAAATTTTGGGGCAAAAATTTGCAACCTGCAAATTTGCCGTACTTGACCCAAGTGAGGTGAATGGGTACCGGTAGGAAGAAATTCCTTGAATGCTGTGAGCGCCTTTCGGGGTAGCCTAGCTGGGGTCATCCCGATAATCCACGGGTCCGTTAGTCCGCGGGTCCGATAATCCGCGGGTCCGTTAGTCCGCGGGTCCGTTAGTCCGCGGGGGGGGGGGGGGGGGGGGGGGGGGGGGTGGTGATGTTTGTTACTCTGAAGGTTCGTTATTCCGAAAATAGTAAAAGGTTCGTTAGTCTGAAAATGGAAAAAGGTTCGTTAGACAGAAAATAAAAAAAGGTTCGTTAGTCCGAAAATAGAAAAAAGGTTCGTTAGTCCGAAAATAGAAAAGGTTCGTTAGTCCGAAAATAGAAAAAAAGGTTCGTTAGTCCGAAACTGAATTAATCTGTGGCGAAGCCGGGAAAATCGAAAGGGCAACTGAATAATTGATTACGCAATTAT
>CALNVZ010000674.1:4590279-4612944 GCA_940671915.1 Paracentrotus lividus | reverse complement strand
AAAGAGAGAGATGTATGAATGATGTTGGGTGCAGCTGTATGTGGTTAAGCTATCAAAGCTGATATCGTCTAAAGTAACGATTAGAGTATACGATCTAATCCTTAAATGTAAGGTCGGGAACTGTCGAGAGTGTACCGATGCCTCTTCTTTTTACAGGTGACTTGTCGTAGATAATTTTTCTAGTTGGTGCTGGTGGTCGGCGCCGGTGTCCATAGAGACGATGTCACTGTCTCTGCGAAGTAAGATACGAATGGTACATGCAAAAAGCTATCATCTAACCTATTGAAGACTAATTATATGGTTTTTAGCAATTCCATACGGATTTACCAGGCTACTGGTCATTTAATAATGTGAATATTGAAAGAGTAAAAACAACGGAATTTCCCCTTGGACTCCACATTGGATGAATAAACTTAATTGGAATGAGAGACGCATAAAATCAATGTATGTAACTGTTTCTCGAAATGTAGGAGTAATGTATAAACTAAGTTCTTTTTTCCATCTAATGTTGACATTTAATATATTAATGATTTATATCTTGACTTCAAGAGTCTAAGTTACTGTATAAGTGTTTTTTCGAGAATTTCGCGAGTCGGTCATCGCAGAAAATTTACACTTCACTAAGCAAGGCTATTTATAGTAATGAGTCTATATCACCAAAATCCCAAAATTTTGCTCTGCGAATTTCCCAAACTAGTCCAAAATTCCGCGAAATTATTTGGACGCGAAAATATCGGCTAATACAGTATTAAAAAAAAGTGAAAACTCGAATGCAAGTTGAAACGGTAAATTGCCATTTCATCTAAACCACTCTAGACTGTATGACCATAGCCTTGGGGCGTCCAATGGTCTAATTTCATTTTCGTCTACAACCAGTTGTTTAATTACCTTTAGTCTAATTGTCAGAGAATAACTTAAGTCTTCAACAGTTATTGGGAGGGAATCCTGTGGGAGAACCTCGCAAGGAACATGGGGGAAACTATAAAGAGGACACGAAAAGTGTCAAACCAGTAGTTCACATTGACCCAAAACGACAGGAAGAAGAAGGAGAGCCATAAGGAAATGAACTGACTAACCCACAAAGTGGGAAAACGGACATTAAATGGCACTGATATGATAATGATGTCACTTAACTTATTACCATTCCGTCTAATTCCCTTGTTTGATCAAATGTTCCAATTTTTCTATCACCACTTTGTCACTTTGCAGTAACAAAACTGTAATCAGACCTTTCTTTGGGGCATTAAAGACCAAAAATGCAATTAGTCCATTTGTATTAGACCAATTGGCAATTAAATGGTCATTAGACCAAGTAATGTACAGTATTAGACCAATAGAAGTAGACCAAACTGGTTAGTTAGAGCCATATGGTATTAGACGTTCCGAGAATTGACCATCTTGCTGTTGGAACAAGTATATAAACCCTTAGATCTTAGATCTGTGCTTTATTTGTCTCCCACCAGGTAGTAAAATATGGATGCTCATCGAATCAGAGTGGTGGTGATGATGGAAAAAGGAGACCGGGAGCAGCATCACTAAGAAAGCCATCGAGACACTCTGCAGGAATATGAGACAACAGTACTTTTGGATTCACACCAAAGTCATTCATAGATGAGAGTTGGTACTTTCTCTCTCCTTTCCCTCCTCTTCTCTTTTACCCATCTTTCTGTCTTAAGTTGGTCTGTCATATCTATAAGCTGCCCGTCCTCCCTTTGTGTATGCAATGTCTCTCTCTCTCTCTTTTACCATCTCTTTGTCTCTAGGGGTGATATTTCTCCGATTTAAATCGGAATTTTGGATTTTTTTTTTTTTTTTTTTATTCTTTTTTTTTTCATTTTTTTCCTTCTTTTTTCATGATTTGTTCAATTTTTTTTTTTTTTTCCAGGTATGCACCAAAAATTGCACAAGTTAAAGTCCCAAATGCCAAAAGTCCCTACCGTGTGAGCGGGGACACCCCCTCCCTCACCTCCCGCCTCGGTCGTTCGCTCGCCTCGCTTAAGTAATGTCTATTTTTTTTTCAGAGTGAATATTCTCAATTTTTTTTTTCAAGAGTGAAATATGAACCCCTGTTGTCCTGCAGTTCTTATGTCTATCTATTTGCTGCCCGTCCCTCTCTTTTTGTGTATGCATGTCTCGGCGTGGATCCAGCCATCGGTGTGACAAAGAATTTTTAAAGGCCATTGTCTTGGATAATAGCGGCGTATATTATGTTCTGCATTTGGCTGATAAAATCCTTTGTCAGAGCAATGTTGGATCCACTACAGCTAAGTATGTCTGTTATCTCTCTTTCTGTTCATGAATCTGTCTTGTTTAAAATTCTTTATTTTCTTTACCCTCTCTAATCTCCTTGTCTAGAGTTTTTTCGCTGCCTGGGCTTGTCTTTCTTCGTAGGTAGGGGGTTTAAAGGCGTTGTCTCCTGGAAAGATCAAAGACTTCACCGACGTTTATGTACACATCAACGTGGAAAGACGTAATCCCGCACTAACGGTACGGTGCTTGTCTGTCTTCTCTTTTTCTGTTTGTCTGATATATCGGTCTCTATTGAAGCTTAGACCTTTTTTTATTTCCCCTAACTTTTACATTCCATTTGTTGAATATTGCTTTCAATATGATTTTGTTTTGATCAAACATTTTCAGATTTGCAGTCGAAGGTCTATTGTAAGTAAAGGTAAGTAATTACCTATGATATTCTTTGTTCAAAAATAAAATTCACATAATCCCCAATGGGCCAATTCATTCATAACCACCATTGTTAACTTTTAGGTGGGCTCGGTCCCATCAACCGAATAAAATCTATTTGGAGGCCCTCAAAAGTTGGCAGTAAAAAAAATGATTGCACCATATTGAAAAACTGTAAATAATTATGTTCTAACACAGTTACAATGCGGCTTGCGTGATTACTATATGAACAGTGTTGATGCTTCAGACAAATACATCACATCAGAGGTAAGCCGTATTAATGTTGTTTGTTTTTAAACCTCAGATGGCAAGAATTCAAAACATCTTTAGTCCAGAAGATCATTTCTTAATCCTCGAATGGACACCAATTATTATTTCACCCCTACAAACCTTAAAAAAAAATAGATTGAACTTTATTGGCACGTGTTGTTGATGAAGATTTTGCTTATATATATACTATTATATATATATGATTCAAATAACTAACGCAAGATATCTTTTTTCGGATAGTGAGGCAAAATATCATTGTGGAATATAACTCCCGGGAGGAACAGCTCCCCGGAGGACAACTCCCCCGGAGGACAGCTCCCCCGGAGGACACTCCCCTGCAGGACATCTCCCCGAAGGAAGGTCCCCCCAAGGACGAGTCCCCCGGAGGACCAGATCCCCCAGGGACAACTCCCACGGAGGACAACTTCCCCAGGACAAAATCCTGTGGAGGACAACTCCCCGCAGGACATCTCCCCCGGAGATTTGGGTTAGGTTTGGCAGATTCGAGGGTAACCCCAACAAAATGTGACCCTCAGAAGGAAATTAATGAAATGCAAGAAATAAGAAATGTTGAAAAAGGACAGGATGCTAAATGGGAACTTAAAATAGAAGCTGTAGAAAAGAGCACAAATGAATGGGGCGTGGGGCGAGTGGCTACATATCTCTAGTCGTCTTCAGCAAGGGGGAGGGGAATAGCCACGATAATTAAGCTTTAATATATATTAAATCACACAATAAACAAATTAGAATGGGCGCAAAAGTTTAAACGAGAACACAATTTTATTAACAAAAAAATAAATTCACAAAATCAATTCAAACATCATCAATTGTTTTGTCAGTTTTACAAGAATTAATTTAGGTACAATTGTCATTGGGTTTTAACGATTTTACAGACAATTGTTTTACATTTATCCAAAACAAACCAATATTCATACCTGAATGGTGTGTGTTCATAAGTATGCACTTGCACAGCTTTGCATTCATGCCGTGTGTTTCGCTATCATAGAGGGTGTTATTGCAACTGGTGTTGGTATGAAGAATATCCCAGAGTAGGGTTGAAAATTAAAAACATCTCGCAATATCAACCAATTTTTCAGTAATTTTTTATTTCGTCAACAATAGTCGACAAAAAAAAACGTTTAATAAAGTTTACCATAAAGGCGGAAGTGTTGTTGCTGAAGACAAGACCAACAGCAAAAAAAACAAACCAGTTGGGTATCAAATTGATGGTACCGCATGGTTATTATTGTAGAGGTGTGAGATATACATTTTCCAGCCCTTGAATGCTTTCCCCGCTCGAAAAGGCCTCTTATCTTTTGGGGGGGGGGCAAAAAGAAAAGGTGATCGTCACTATGTAAAAGAAATAACAAAAGACACCCATAAAGTAAAAATATACCGCTTCGGGTCATTTTTAGTCAAAAATGTCGCTCGCGCTTTGCGCGAAAAAAATCATACCCCTTCAAAAGGTTTCATTTTTTTCATAATTTTCGAGCCCCCGCAAAAGTCCTAGTACAGGCCTGACCTAATTGACCCTAACATGCTCTAAAATCTAATCAGATTCATGCTTCTATGGTGATTTAAGAATTGGAATTGATATCTCTCTCTTCTCATCTCTCTTTTGAAAGAGGGAAGTTTGTTTCCAATAGCATGTTGCCTCTAAACAGCTGCCAAACTTTTACAACCCCTTCGCCGGGAAAACAAAAATTACCAAAAGATTTTGTATTTCCAATGAATGGCTATTTCGGCTAAAAAGAAAAAGAAAAAAAAAAAAAAAATAATGCAAATGGAGCCAAAGAATTAACGAGTGCATGTGGATCGTTTCTCCCGGAATGGTTGAGATTGTCCCTCCGGGGGACTTGGACTTGCGGGTAGTTGCCGGCGTGGGAGTTGTCCTCTGGGGAGTTTGTTCTCCGGGGAGGTGTCGCTCCGGGGAGTTGTTGTCCTCCGGGGGAGTTGTCCTCCGGGGGATTTGTACTCGGGGGATTTCCTGTGGGACTTGTCCTCCGGGAGTTTCATCGGGGGAGAATGTGCCTCCGGGGGAGTTTCCCTGGGGGGTACTGTCCTACCCGGAGATGTCCTGCGCGGGCTTGTCTCTGCGCGGGGACTTTGTCCTCCGGGGAGTGTCTCCATGACGTCCCGGGGAGATGTCCCTGATCTGAATATACCAATAGGTTAGAACATTCTACCATGTCTGCTTGCTTATGTATTCCTTCAAAATAAAAGACCGCAACCTACTTTTTGATGATTATTCATCTACTAGCGCGTAGCTGTTCGGCATGGAGATGGAACAGTATATGTGTTATATTTGCAGATTTCAGGTTTAATCTTATCTCGTATGAAAATGTAAAATTATAACTGCTTTGTAGTACAGCTAAGCTAAGATCCGATATATTCCTTAACATCTATCAGACCGCCCGATCGGCGCATTGAGCGCACTTCCAGACTAAGCAGTAATTTCGAACAATAATAACTTAATGCATCGAGAAAAAACTGAACATATTACCAATAATGATCATGCTTATAACAAGAAATAATATCAACTGATAATAACACAATCGTTCAATTGTGACAGTAACAAGATACATCCAAGACACAATAACAACTAAACAATCTCCCCCATTGTCGCCTTTAGCACTACTTCCCCATCGTTCCCGCATGTTGGTTTAATCAACTGACTTTAGTGTTACAATTTATTCACTCTGGCATGAATTAATAGAAGATTTAGCAATTTTAAATGGCCATTTATCTAACTAACATCTAACGGGGGCATGTGTGTGAAAGCACGTGCTGAGAAATAGGGTTCTGTGGGTGTGTACTTGTTTTATGTACTAAAATAAGGAATCCAAATAGAAATGGAACTCTTCATACTTCAAGTCGCAATGATGTAATAATCAATGCATTCACTGAGTTCGAGAAAATGTGTATTGATGGGTAGCCTATGTGACTGCATTGATGACTATGTACGCTAGTTAACTTAAAATAAGCAATATTTCTCAAAGTATTTACTTTTTTACATCGATCATAATTGAAATATAAAATTTGACATATTGGCTGCAATGCCAGTCGATCTGATATCTTTGTAAGACGCTAGCTTAGGCTTTAGACCTATTGGCATTCCTGCGCTTGGTGGTCAGAAAATGATATTACCTAGACTGCTTTCTGTAGTGTGTCTCAATGACTGCATCAGTTTGACGTGACTGTAAGTGGGTTTTGTGATATTAGAGAAGCAGGGCTATGATTACAAGAAAGTATACTTGTCCTCTTCACCTTTCACAATTCTGAACCAAAATCCAATCATTCTACATCTAATATGACTTAAGTAGAGCGCCCATTTTCTCCATATGCTATAGCATCAGGAGTAAACTTATTTATCCGTAAAATTGTTCTAAAAAGTTTCCTGTGAAAAATTTCAATTTAAGCAATATCTTCATAGCCCCATCCATACTTCACACCCATATGTCAGTATTGGTAAAATCATCTGATCAAATAATTCACATTGTGTGTCAATGGACAAATGTAATCTTTTTGCTTTTGCCAATAAACTGTACAAAGCTTTCCTTGCCTGGGATACCTGCTTTGTGACTGTTAATTTAAACGTTCCATTATACTGAAATCTAATCCCCAAATAGGTAAAATCATCCACAACTTCTAAAACATCACCACTAAGGTTGAAAACTGGTATTTTCCTCACCTTCCCTCGAGAAAATATAAACAATTTTAGTCTTGCTAGTATTTACGGTTAATTGCCACTTTTGGCAATAATCATTAACTGCATTAAGAGCAAATTGGAGTTGGTCTGAACTCTCAGCTAGAGTAATAGTGTCATCTGCATACAACAAACAATACAAATTAACAAAAGTATCCAAGACCTTACTGCACATCTTATTGGCCAGATACTTCAGGGCCCGTATTCCATAAAAGCATGAAATTTAAGCATTTTTGCTTATCTTTAAAAGGCATATTACATAAATACGGCTTACTAAGAATTCTGTTCAAGTCTATTTTTGGCAGTGAAGCATAAATTCTTAGATTTTTGCTAAGTCATTAGTCTTAAATGGAATTGCGCCTTCAAATCGAACATAAAAAATTAGAATTTTATCCTAACTTTAAGCCTACTACCTTGTGGCTTAACTTTAATGTTGATTATATGGCAAGCTCATTTGAGACCACAAAAATTAAAAATGCCGATATAAATATGCTTTCTGACCTCAGACAAAGTGCTTAACGTGCTTGGTATAAAAGCTAAGAATTTTTTTTTTCCTAGACAAAATCTAAGAAAAATACTTGGACTTAAAACAAATTGCTTAAGTATAGTTTATGGAATATGGGCCCAGACCTTCATAACAAGAACCAATATAGCTGTCAAAATCGTTCAGATAAATGGCAAACAGTAATGGAGAAAGATTTTCCCTTGTCTTACACCAACATTGCGAGTAAAATACTGTGAAAATTTCCTTTAACATTTACACATGACTTGGCATGTTGGTATATGTTCTTAATCACATGAAAAATTTTACCACTAACTCCATTTTTCAACAGTTTCTGCCACAACAAGTATCTATCAATAAAATCAAAGGCTTTTTTATAATCAATAAATCCACAATAAAGACGTTTCGTTTGCTGCAAATAAATATCAATTATGCATTTCAACACAAATACATGATCAGTTGTGGAGTAGCTTGCACGGAAACCTGCTTACTCCTTCCAAACCTGACAATTTATATAAAAATTTTTAGTTAATCTTGAATTTAATATAGAAGTAAATAGTCTTCCCAAACAACTTAATAGAGTACTTCCCCTGTAGTTATCTGGATCAGCAGCATCGATCGCCCTTGTTTTTGTAGATTGGAATAATTATGCCTGCACACCAATCTGTGGGAATACAACCTGTATCTAAAACGATATTGAAAAAACGGACTATTATCATGATCATATTTCTTGGGCAATTCTTCAAAAATTCATTGCGCACTTTATCTACTCTACACGCTTTGCCATTTTTTAATTTCTTTATCAAAGACATAACTTCATCTTCTGAGAATGGATCATCTAATAGATGCTTACCATCAACAGCAACTTTAACCTGTATATCATCAAGTGTAGTCACAGATAATTGATCATTATCATTATTCCTATTGCCAATCTTGCTAAAGTGATCAACAAAATCAGACAATTCAACTGGAGCCTCAATCGTATTAGTACGTTCCCCTGATTTCAAAATGGTCCAATATTGAGCTGGATTATTATTTTACAATTTTTGCAATGACTCATTTTACTGCTTAAAAAACAGCCTCCTTTTTCGTCTCAATAAGCTTTTATAACATTTGCCGGCTTCACAGATATCATTATCAGCTAAAGGAAGAGGATCTTTTCTCTTATTTTTATACCTATTCTTTTTTATTCAAATATTCCCTTCTAGCATTCTGACATTCTTTATCAAACCATGGTTTATTTACATTGTTTTCCTTTTTTACCACCCCTCTGCGAGGTGGCAGGTATGTACACACACCAACTTCCTCTGCAGTATCCACAAAAACCTTACTTAAGGTTAAGGTTAACCTTACTTAATTCAGAACAAAAATTATCCACTTTTTTACATGTCACATCAACTTGGAGACAATCAACACCTGAGGAAAGAACATCTAATGATTTACTCACATGCTGACTGAAACCCCCCCCCCCCCCAGAATCTGGGGACCATTTAAATGCAAAATGACCAGGTTTTAAATTGGATTGGTCACAGATATTCTTTTTACAAACCAAGGACTTGGAAGGCTTCCCCAATAAAAACAAATTAATTGGACAATGCACATCAGACAAACACTTGTCAAAAACATCAACTTTGAAATCAGAAATATAAAAAAAAAAAAAAAGGAATGAGATATAAATAGCATAATCAATTGTGCTATATCCTGCACTAGTATAGCAAAGTCAGATTCCCTGATTTTATCACCCCAAATCGAACATTTACGATCTTAAACTTGACAAATATCAATCCACAGAAAGTGCAGATTTTGTGAGGTTTTCTTTTTAGATATTCCCTTTTCTTTTTATTTAGGCTCAGCAAGGAGACACCCTGTTTTGTGCAGAGCAGTTAGAACAGGTAATTGAAGACACAGAATATAAAACAAAGATTTACGATCAGTTGAAAATTTGAATCCACCAATTCTAATGGTTCACAGTGGGACTTTATTCAAGAAGTCCATGTAACAAGGATCCCGATAGACTACTATCAATTTTGAACTTGATCTAACTTCTTTATGTTACATTGCACAGAATTTTAAAATGTTCAAATTCCATTTATTAGCAATTTGGAGTGAAACATTGGGGAATTGTTGCTTTTACTTGAGTATTCATGATAATTGTGACCCCCCCCCCCCAGGTGCCTAAAATGGATGAGAAAACTAGCCCCAAATCCTAGACTTGCCCATTCTACATATCATACAATTTTAGTCTTCTCTCTCATTAGTGCTTCTATGCAGACGATTCAAAGAACGGCCCAAGCACTGAACCCTATTAACCCAAAGTAACTAAATGTTGATTATGATTTTCGTTAGAATGAAAGTTTCTTAATGATTTTCCTCAGCAGCAAAGGTCTCAAAAGATAGAGGGTGTGGTCTTTTTGAAAAGAAAGTTCATATTGTTGATTCCAAAGAACATGTGGTTCGAATGATGAATCGAATTTATATTTCTTTCATTTTTGGCTCTATCTTATTTACAATTAAATTGTAGGGTCTATATCTTTGTGTAATAATTAATGTATTGTTTTCGTTTAGTCCTCTGAAACAGGCCGCGTCTCTCTCGCTTGCCTTGACAGGCATTGACAGACTCGAGACATACCTGATTGAAGAACACTTTCCTATTCCAGCTCATTCATCTTACCTAGGAAATGGTAACCTCTGACCTCTAAGGTCAAATGTCATAGGTCCTAGGTAGAAAGTATAATACAAACCAATCAGTAGCTTGCCTTTTGATAAAGGCATTGACAGACTTGAAGCATATGATAAATAAACATCTTTCCTGTACCAGCTCATGTCATCTTACCTGAGGACAAAGGTAACCTTTCACCTCTAAGGTAAAATGTCATAGGTCATTATGAGGTCAAAGGCTCATCACAAGTCTCAGAAAATACTTGCTAATTAAAAGCTTTCGAATCATCAGGGCAATTTTTCATAACCCAGGTAAAATCCTAATGAAAAGATTGTGAGGACCTAAGATCATTGGTTATTACTTTCTTGTCTTCACTTGATTGATTTAGATCACGGAGATGACGCTGAAGGATTCAGATGAAGCGAGGTCGATGTGCGTGGAGAGTTGAGACACAGAATACACAATGTAAGATAACCTGCTTTAGTGGAATTTACAAATAAAATCAATATTTAACAAATCTGTGCATACAAAATATGTTGTATTTTATTATTACCTGCAATAAATATAAATACATCAATTTTGCATAAGTCGAGTAGTATGGGACTGCCAAAACACTTCGAGGGCCATGGTATTTGAGTTACGCGAAGTCGAATAATATTTGACATACACCTTTGCTGTACAATACAACGTACACGATTGTCAATATTTCGCACACACCACAAATGTACCAGTAATCATCAGCAGGCAACTCTTATTGCCCGAATCACATACGAGCAGAGTGGAACATTTGGGAGTAAAGAAGAACAATATAGAAGATATATCTGGTGATTATAAGAGAGAGATAAGAAATAGGAAGCCCAACAGAGACAGAGAGGGGGACTCGGAGAGAAACCTCATATGGATGAGTTTCAGAGAGCGCGATGGTTATGTTAAAAAAAAGTGGGAAAACTGCAAGCTTGTAAAAACAAGGCCGCTGTGTCACTCCATGAATCATTGCACAGTTGTCAACATGTCCAAATCCAAACTAGATTTAATCTCTGATTGATTTCACTTGTATATTGAATGTTTGACATTAGAAACTTGTTTGACATACTTGAAATTCAACTTGTAAAATTTGAGTTAGGCAGGAAATTTAATGTGTAAACATATTAGTGAAAATGCTTATATGTACGCGATTAAATTTGAGTTATGCGAAGTTTGACTGTATTATGAAGAGAGTATGATTAGCTTTTCCCTGGTACATTGGTATACATGGGTGGCCAAAATTATTAGAACACCAGCATATTTAAATGATTTTAATAATTTTCGTTCATTTGACCATCTAAATACCTATATAAAATGGTGGAATGAGTGATTTCACGTTCGGTGTTATAATCGGTGTTAGTGTTTTTTTTTGAGCAGAAGTCTGAGTCATAACACCGAACGTGAAATGGAAATAAAAATCAGTCGGTGTTAGGTGTGACCTCTAAATTTTGACGTATTTCCGGTTGCTGGTGTTCATTTTGTGTCAAATGTCGTCTGCTGATCCAGAGCTCTGCAGCCGGTGTTAAATTTCACGTGCAAAATTTCATTGAACTAACACTAAACCCCTAGGATTTAGAAAAAGTTCATTTCACACTCGTGTTTAGTTGGTGTTGGCCAACGTTTGGTTGTCTGGTGAATAATAAGGGCAGTGGAGGCTCGAGTGCAGAGTATCAATACTTTATTTTACAGAGTAATTAATCAATAATATATTAGATCAAAAGGGACTTCAAGAACTACAAAATTGGTTAGTTTTGGGTTAACGATGGATTCACAAATGGCTACTACTATTCAAGCCTAACAAGGGTCCAAAATTTCATCTAAATTCATTGGAAAAAGATGATTAGAAAATATATAATAAGATATTCCGTAGTAAATCATATAAGAGAATATACATCATCAACATGGATGTCTTCTCAAATCTAAACTTTAGGAACAAAAGCATGATCAATCACTGCTAATCTGAACCATGTACGAATCATAGGGTCTGGGGCTACGCGCTGCGCGGGGCGGCCTGGCTTGAAGTGAACTAGGCAAAGCTCCATTTCCTGCTGCTTGCAAAAAACTGCCCGAGATATGAAACTGTAAACTTACTGTTTCGTCAAAAAATATCCATCATGAGGGTAAATTTGTATCAAAAGGAGGTTTGAAGAAGGATTAATTTTCTATTTACTGGTATGATTCTAACCTTTTAGGCCTTCTTCAGGTATATTCGAACAGTTTTAAACAACAAAACCGGTACTTCGTACGAATTGCGTCGATGCCATTTTTCTTCAGACGGTGTTAGGCTATCAATTCGCGGCTGTTTTGATATCGGTATCGACTCTCATCTAGATCTGAGCTCGATGTTGAGCTCGATTTTAGCAGAATTTCACTCTGCTAACACTAACACCAACACCAACATCAACACCAATACCGAACGTGAAAATCACTCAATGTCTCCGAATATCATCATTATGCTTTAAAAACTAAATAACCAACCATGCGTTGGTAACTCGCCCCCAAGTCGCACTTTTTTAATGTTACACCACCAATTGAAAATTTAAAAAATCTTGCCCTTTCAGGATCAAGTTTCATAACGTTAAACATTTTAAGCCTCTCCTACAAAAGTATATATATTCTGATAGGAAATTTCCTGAGGAATGTCAAAAATGGCATTCATAACAACACAGGGTGAAGTAGTTACATCTTATGTGGGGATTTTAAAATTATTTTTGAAGGGCCCCAAATTTTTAATTCAGTGCTCCTATTTAAGTTTGTTGTTTCAATGACCCTTAATATTTCAACATACGTATTTGAATTGCTCACGAAATTTCCTTTTTTACAAGGAGTGTCTTCATTAAATTTAAAAAAATAGTATTAACCTTTAATGGGCATGGCTATTTTGGTCGTCTCACCACCAAGGGTGGAGGTGAATCCATCCTCCCCATTTGACCAAATTTGCTGAAACTAAATAAGCCTGCTAAGTTTCATACGTCTACCTTAAATACTATTTAAGCAATCGGCATATGTAATTGCATTTTACTTTTTCGCATTTAGACTATATGTTTAATACACAAGTCTATGGGAAACCAAAAGCGCATAGCGCAACTCTTTTTAATGCTGCGCATTACCAGATGTCCGAAAAATATATAAATTTGGTATCAACATATACGTAAGACCCTATGCTAAAAAGTCATGAAAGCTCATGACACACCAAAGATATTTTAAATCTGATTTCGGCAAATGAACTAGGGCATTGATAATCCCATAGACTTTTGTGTAGGTTCAGGTGTTCTAATAATTTTGGCCACCACTGTATATGTTTGCCATGGTCATTCATCAGTGAAGGTTTATATCCACTTGGTCTAATAATATCTAGTCTAATTCTCTGATTGATACCACTTGGGCTAAATTCATTTTTGGTCTACTAATATTTTGGTCTAATTTTCCTTTGGTCTAAAACATACTTGGTCTAATGACAGACCACTTGGTGAAATTTGTCTAATTGCATTTTCGTCTAATATCCGAATAAATAATTGGTCATTTTCCAGGGACTTTATGTAAATGTCGACTTGCCCAGTGGTCCAGTGACGTAAAACAGATTCAAATCCTGAAGTCTTGATAATTTAAATAATCAAATTTAATTTGTTTTTTTTCTCCAGGCACATTACGTGAATGCCAGACTTGCACAGTGGTTGAGTGATGTGAAACAGATTCAAACCCTTCTTGATAATTTAAATAATCAAATTTAATTTTTTTTTTTCTCCAGGCGCTAGGGCACATTATGTAAATGCCAGACTTGCACAGTGGTTGAGTGATGTGAAACAGATTCAAACCCTTCTTGATAATTTAAATAATCAAATTTAATAAATATTTTTATTTTCCAGGCACATTACGTGAATGCCAGACTTGCACAGTGGTTGAGTGATGTGAAACAGATTCAAACCCTTCTTGATAATTTAAATAATCAAATTTAATTTTTTTTTTCTCCAGGCGCTAGGCACATTATGTAAATGCCAGACTTGCACAGTGATTGAGTGATGTGAAACAGATTCAAACCCTTCTTGATAATTTAAATAATCAAATTTAATAAATATTTTTATTTTCCAGGCACATTATATGAATGCCAGACTTGCACAGTGGTCTAGTGACGTGAAACAGATTCAAATCCTTCTTGATAAATTATACACACAATTGGAAGACTACCAGAAAGTCTGTATCCACGCCAATGGTAAATACCTATTGAAGATAATCCATTTTTACATTGTCATATTCCTAGCTCATCTACTTTGGCTATTTATTGAAGACGAACTCCTCACCTTTACATTGATTGCAATAAATGATTGCAAATGAAGGTGACACATCCAATATCCATTTTTGCAAGTTTCTTTTCAAAGGAAGAAAGACTGAGTGGATGCTTTCAATGGAGTCAGATATCATTGCATGTAATCCTTTTCAATGCTCTGGGGCAGCAGGGACGGCATTCCCTCAGTCTTCTATCATTTTCTAAAAAATTCAAAAATAGGATTCTGTACCTGTCAACATCTTTTGCAAGTTACTCGCTTATGCATTACATTTATCATTCAAGAAAGGTGTCATTGCACAGTATGGATACAAGATCTAGTTATAACAAAGCAGCAGCAGCAGCAGCAGGACTCTTAATTTCAAACATGATTTTGTTATATTTCATTCCTGAGCCTGGTCAGTTTGTCACGGACGGACATTTTGCAAATTTTCAAAGTTTGACAGCCCGTGAAAAGTTAATCATGAGAAATATTGAAATTTTCTGTTTTTGATAGTGAAGGGTACCACTGGATGTACCAAATGATGGCAAAATTTTGTTGCCATGGAAACTTGCGAAGAAAAGAATCCTTTAAATGTTCAATGTCACGGACGGACGAGATAAAAATGGGTTTCCCGACTTCTCATGACTCTTTTGGCATTTCTATCTAAAATAATTGCCAATGTTAAACAAATAACATATGAAGTCAAAAGGAGCCTTTAAATTCCGATCATGGCGGTCCTCTGCACGGAAATCTTTAGTAAAAGAACAAATAACAAATAACAAATCTTTAGTAAAAGAACAAATAACATATCATACAGTAGCCAAGTAATTTTACTTCGCTGCCATGTAAAAATGATTTTGATAAAAGCTCCAGTTTTTGATTGACGGCTAAAAACATTTTGTCACGGACAGACATTTTCAGTGTCACGGACGGACATTTGGGTTTCACGGACGGACATCATAGGGAAACTGTTGCAGAAATCAACTTTTCCGTCAAAGAATATTAAATTGCCACGGTAATACAATTCAACAACCAATCAGAATTAAGATTTTAAAGTCAAACACGGATCTAGGGGGTCCTCCCCCTTCCCCCGACCCTCCCCCCCCCCCACCCAACCAAAAAATAAATAAATAAACAATGAAATTAAATGAAAACCCTGTTTACTTAATGGCTGTTATTTAGGATAACACATTGGCGGACGAAGGTCATTTTTTTAAAACAATGCGATAAATAATCAGAATGAAGGTTTGCAAGTCAAACGTGAGTGGATCAAGGTGTCCTGGTGGGCCCAACTCACCCCCCCCCCCAAAAAAAAAGAAAATAAATAAATAAAGAAATAAATAAAAATGGCATAGCCCTAACCCAATATATATATATATATATATATATATTAATATATATATACATGTATATATATATTTTTTTAAATAAGGATGACATACTGGACAGACGAAGATCATTTTTTTTTAAACCCCCACCCTCCCTCCCCAAGAGCAGTGATGGAACATTTTTAGTGTACATTTTTGCTTGACTGGCGTATCATGCAAAACTTTGGGTGTCCAAAATCTAAAATCTTTTTTTTTTAAATGGGAAATCGTGGATTTGCGCCTACATACATGTACATGTACATGTATTTGTGTTATTATCTATAGAGAATTTTTGTGTGCATGGGGGGGGGGGGGTTATGTACATGATTGTGATCTCTAATATCTAATTTGAATGAAATTGAGGGTTTAATTCAAGATAATACCTGGAGTACTTGAAAATAATTAATTTCCCAAAAACCAGTGCAGCATATTGCATTTAAGTACTGATTTCTCGTCCGTGACAAAAAAATGTCACGGATGGACAAAATTTCAAATTCGTATGAAATAAATGTATCACAATTGATAAAAGTATAATTCATACATAGCAACGGTCTTATAATAGGGAGATAGCTTTGCATGATTTTATTTCAAACAAGCAATAACAAAGGGAAAAAATACTTTTGTTCTGTTTTTTTGTCACGGACGGACATTTTTTTTGGTCAAGTGTTAAATTTATCACACATAATTATTTCCCAGTTTTATAATTTCTATTGTTTTCTTGTTTTGTTTAGAAATACTTTCAACCTCTCTGTATCAGTAAAGAAAAAATAAAAAAGTTGTGTAGATATTGAACTGAGACCTATTTTACTTTTACTGAAAAATGTCCATCCGTGACATTATTTTTAGGCACCCCGGTAGAAAAATAATATATTTCAAGGGCTTCTCATCATTGCATGTCTCTGAAATCATATTTTAACAACTTGAGATGTTAGTCTAAATCCTGAAAATACTTTCATCCCCTAAATTTACATTGTAATGAAATTTTTCACCCCAGTGCTCACTCTTAACTGACCAGGCTCTCCTGAAAATGTCATTATAATGTGAATGAACTGTATAAAAGGTTACATCCATCATACATTTTGTAAAGTCTTATTTCATGTTTAATAGTGCCCTGTAACATAAAGAGTTACGATCAATTGCAAATTTGAAAAACGACCATTCTGATTGGTCCACATGAGAATTTTATGCAAAAAGCCCATGCAACAAGGATCCTGATTGGTAACTATTGATTTGGAATTAATCGAAAACGCTTAATGTAACAGGGCACTGGTGCTATAAAATTTCTTGTTTTTTTATTTTTTATTTTAAGTGGTAGACCTGAAAGAATCTATCGTATTCATGGCAACAAAAGCTTGAGAAGCCTTCTGGATCTCTCAAGAACTTTACAAACATACACAGAACAAGGGTAGTTAGTCTTCCTAGGTGACATAACTACAATGTAATAGCTACATTCACACATCACCAACTGAAAATGGCGGACATATAGTGTTGTATATATAGAGAGAGAGTCTGGCAAAAGAGAATATTACAGCCATAAATAATAATAATAATTATACTCAAATTTTATATAGTGGAATTACAATGAGCCCTAAGCGCTTTGGAATAGAAGATGCATAGAAAGAATAGAAAGGAATGAAATATCATTGCAACCTGTTATTACACGATACTGAAATCTAAAGACACAAGGAATTTCACCTAGATTACAATACCTTATGAACCCTAAAAATTACAGGATTATAATTTGAAAAGGTAGATACTTTAACATAGACTTAAATAAATCAAAGTAGTACAACTCTTTTATTATTCTCTCGGTGTGGTCCCCCTTTTTTTTTCAGTTGAATTTTGAATTCAATTCAGTTTATTTAAATGTATACTTAACACACAAGATGCAAATATTAATAGACAATACAGAATTGAATAATAGAGCAATGAAATACACAGAAATTCAATTGAAATTTGTTTGTTTCAGTAGGTATCATATCAGAATCACCATTGTGCACTTTATTTTGTGTAATTCTTGCCTACAAAAGCAATATGTATGCCATGTTGATACCTTCTGAAACATACATTTGTGAGAAACTCTCTCTATATACAGCACTGTACGACCACCATTGAATTAACAATCTAAGATAGCTATGTGATAATGCATCTGTAGGTTCACATTACAGTCTGAAAAGTTGGTGATTTGATTTTTGGGTTTTTACAGAGGTGCATCAATCACATATGATTAATTTACACCTGGGACTGACCTTTAACAGTCACCATCCAAAATATATGAGTGGGATTCGAAACTGGGTCCGATTAGAGTCAGTTTCTTAGTTTCTTAGTTTTATTTACTGCCTCCTTCAATTCTGAAGATTCTTGCAGTTTCACCGGGACGGGCTGGGTGCAATAACCAGGTGAAACACCTTCTCTTTGTCGATAGTGTATGATTTTACGTGCATAGGGCCATGTGTAGCTCTCCCATACACGGGACCAACATTTACGTCCTCTTCTATGGACGGAGTTTTTCCAACTGCATCCAACCTGCACTGAATACAGCGGCAGGCAGCGCTATACACACAACTTTATAGCATTCAGTTCTTTTGGCAAGAGTCTTTCGGCATGCATGGACTCGAACCCACGCGTGGATCAATGCCAATCTGTTTTCGAACGACGCGCTCTCAACAACTGAGCTTACACGCCTCCTCAGTTTGCAGAGCTTTGCAGAGAACGATCGAATGAGTATTACCACTCCTGCAGTCTATGATACTGAGAAGTTAAATCCGTTATCCTAACCAATGAATTTGGTGACGATTACTTACGGCTACCGCCACACGCTTACGACTTTCGTCGCACGCATTGACCGTCTTTGGATTCTGAATATTAAGCATATATATTGCTTATGCATGTATTGTCTGAGTCGTTTCGCTAAAAATCTTATAGTGTGCCGGTGACCTTTAGGTTTCCACAACACCCCCAAGAGTTAAACTTCAAGTTTAAAGGAGAAGTTGCAGAATTTTTATTGGTTTTGAAAAAATGCAAATATGCAAGAGAAAAGGTGTTATGAAAGTATTGAAGATAATCGACCAAAATATTGCAATGTTTGATATTTTAGCATTTTGATTCTGTGACGTCACAGCGAGCAGCTGCTCCCATGATGTTGTGTTGTAAATCCATAATATTATCTTTTTTTCATTGTTCTTGATAACAGAATGGGATCAATCTTGACGTGGCATGTATATTAACATATGTTTGATGATGTATTCGACCGCATCAGTGAAATAATGAATTTTTTCTCGAAAAAATGGCACTTTGGAATTACTCTACATAACACATAGAGAATCTGCTTGCATGTGATGTTCAGCAAAATCATCATAACTCTTTTTTTTTTTGTTTTTTGGGCGAGTTGTGTCGACTTTTCTCCAAACCTTCACTCATATTTATTTTATTTTTTCTGCATTTTTAAAAAAACCAATTTTATAACCTAAGGTGAACTTTCCTTTAATCTTGGTGCAACTTTGAACATGACGCAATCAATGTAGGTAAAGGAGGTGATGCATTGTTGATACGTATTCCACTTCACAATGGCAATGAGTTTATGTGCATTTGTTGATCACTTATCAGACCTAAATTTTTTTCATGCTTTACCTAATCTGGCAGAGGAAGGCTTCTTATAAATTGATTAAGAAAAGATATACAAAATATTTTTGTTTTAATGAAGTTCAGTCCTTCTTTATCCCATTTTGGCATTTCATTTTTTCCATTTCCACACTCTACCTTTAATACAGCTGGAATGTGTTTTAATGTTTAATAGAAAATAATAATCATTGATGACATTATGAACTTTTTGTCCATTCAAGAAACGAGTAGTGGAAGATGATGGATGGTGAGGGCATTCCTGTTAAAAATGACCCTTCAGAGCGGATCATCTTGAAATGAAATGGTAACTTTGTTATATAATTTTATATTATTAGATTTTACAATACACATTGAAAGCCCAAATGTGAGCCAATTGTTGCAAAATATCCTTACATTCAAATGTTGGTATAGAAGAAACATTATCTCTGTCTCCATATTTCAACTTTAGCTTTTGTTATTAAAAATGATATATATATTTTTTTTAATGATTTTTAAAAAAATATTTCTTTTTTTTTTTTTTTTTTGGGGGGGGGTTATATTTCAATATTTTAGTGTGTTGCAATATGCTGATGCTTTCACTTGATCTTCTGATGAATTTAGACAGTTCTGAAAGAGATGTAATTTCTTGGACTGATCTCTTGCAAGCCACACACATAGAGTCTGTGTAAAAAAAAAAAATGGTACAGTCGGGGATAAAATAATTTAGTGTGTAAATCTTTTCAAATTTTACCTATTTCTTAATAATAATTTAAAGAAATTCTGACAAATATTTTTGTCTGCAACTTTACCAAAACTTAAGCTCATGTATAGTTTGGAGAACAATTTTTTTGTTTACTTCCATAGCAGAATAATTGAATTAATCACTCAAATAACTCTCTGTGTACAAAATTGATTTGCCTATATAATCACTCAAGCTAAATTCTAGCAACAAACTGTAAATCGATTCTGTTGACAGCCAGGCCTAAAGCAGATGATCACGGGAGAGTACAACGTGCATGTGTTTGTGGTGCAAAGATGCTATGATACACAGACTGATACAAACAAATGCACACACCGCCATACTAGTTACAGCAGTGGTGTGCGCATGCCCCAGAGTTCTGGGGTTGAGAAGTGAAGAAGTATAAGCCTCATTTTGATATATATCTCCCCATGTTTATGCTAACATTACACATATCATGGAAAAGACAGATGGTAAATGGTTATATTACTTGCCATGTATTGATTATGTCATTGAACAATATAAGGACAAGTTAAGTAAGTTTTATAAAAATGCAATTTTTTCTTCCAGCAACTATACACTTGGGCTTTAAAGGGGATGCACTAACATTGAAATTGATATTCAAATCTCTTTTATTCGATTTAGCTTATTTGCTCATAATTATAACACTTAGGTCAGTCTGGTATCTTCTCTTCAAAATTGCAAGCTAATTGCTTGCTTAACCTTCGAAGATATCAATGATTTCATGACTCAAATTTTATAAACCAACCGATGGTTTATAGAAAACCATATGCTTTTCCACACACACTTCCTGTTTGTATAGTCCCCTGTCGTCTAGGGCCTGGTGAGCTATCAGCAAAGGGTACTGTGTCTACGGCTTTATGCTTGGCATTGTTGCTAACTGTTTTAAGGTAGTAAATGACTTTCATTTGAATGCTGGAAACCTTCAGTAGTTTGTTTTATGTTGGAACAATATAATATTTATTAATCTAAATAATATTGCTCTTGTTTTGAAAGTTACTAGATCCCTTTAACATTAGCCTTTAACTTGGGAAACCTAGTGTAAGTTTTTTTAAAGTTGTAAAATAGCAACTTTCTTGGATATTTGAAAGGAGCTTCCCATTCAATCATAGGAAATATGTACCTTTATTCTAACTTTCCTGTACTAAAAAGAACTGTGTTGTTATATATACATTGCCATGAAATGTCAAGAATCCCCCCCCAAAGAAAAAAAAAAACACCAAAAAACAAAAGGAAGAGAAGTTATTGTAAACTGGTACATTTGTATACGAGGCAATGAAAATTTCTCAGAAACTGAAAATGAAATAAGACAACATAGAAACTTTTATTTAGCTGTATGATAACTTCCAATATATATTTTATTTGTTCTTTCCATTGTGGATGCTAAACCAACACAACGCATATTGCAGGTGATATTCTAATTTCATTCATATAATAAAAAGCCCCTTTTTACAAGCAAATATAAAGATATTCACCATTATTACCCTAATACATCTTAGAATGAAAGAAAGAAAGAAAGATATTGTACTTATTTTTATTTAATGAACTTTAAGTATAATGAGGAAGCAAGTTCTCAGTCCCTTGTATTAAAACTATGACATTGTATACACCACTATTTATTATTAAGGGGAAAAATAAATATTGGACTTTCTTTTCATGTATTTATGGAAACAAAAACATTCACAAGTTCATGCATGTTATTATTAGTATTGGACAAAAGCAAGTATTATCCATCAGTTTTTAAACTATTAATTACATGAAGAAGATACACAAACAAATGGTACCACAATCATATTACCATATGACGCAAATGAAATAAAAACAAGTTTTATAGAAATTGAAAAAAATTGCTTGCCTTCTGTTAAATTGTTTATCGTATGAAGATCTCAAGAAGATTAATACGTAAACACAGGAATGTGCTCAAATATATAATATATGTTGAAAATACATGTAGATATGCAAGGCTAATCCCCTCTAATACAAGCTGATTATTATTATGGGGAGTTTTATTTGTGAAAAGAGCCAAGTTGAATTAACACAGGTTATACAATAGTATATCCATCATATTTAACAGTTTTAAAGACCACCTGAAAACTTGTGGTATAGTACATGTACTATATGGGCATTTTTCAATTGTTAATCTTTTTGTGACAAACTCTGCCATACCGGAGCCCTAAATTTTCATCATTTTCATAATTTTCTCTTTTTTTTTCTCACTGAAGCACGAGACAGCTAGATTTTTGTGGGAAAAAAAAAAAAAAAAAAAAAAAAAAAAGCACAAAAAAAAAAACAAACACAAAACATCAATCTTTCTAAGGTTAAATTATACAATTATACAAATTAAGGTTGAAAAATATACTGACAAATAAATATACATTGTACAGTATAATTCAACTAACCCAGAAAAACTTGTTAACCACATATATTACGAATGTGTAAAGACCAAGTTGTGTAATGTAGAGACGTGATTATTACTTTTCAACTTTTCACTCTATCTCAACATTTTTTGTCAAATTTTTTTTATGTAGAAATCATTACCAATTTATTTAGCATATAGTCTTTATAACATGAAGATTTATATATAATAAATGACGGCCAAGTGTCACACTATCGCACAAATAATGAATCATCATAAGTTTAAGTTTTTATTTGATTGATATACGTTGTTCTCTTTAGAATATGTGGCATTATCATTATATTAATTCAATTGATTTATTTAGTTACTAGTCAGAATATATATAAAATAATTATGACAACAATAAAATACATTGATGGTTTGGTGACCGCAGGAGACAAGCAGGGGTTATAAAAAAAGGGCACAAAATTATAAAGA
>CALNVZ010000674.1:4575221-4590179 GCA_940671915.1 Paracentrotus lividus | reverse complement strand
CAGAGAGAGATTACATGGTCTGGTGAATAAACACAAATACAGAGCCAACCCTCGAATACCCTCGGCACCTATCAACCTTGGCACACCAGACACACACACACCAAACCACACAAACACCACACTATTATTATAAGGTCCCTGTGACTTTTTTGAAAATATGTTCATGCACCATGGGTCTGGGTGAATAAACAAAAGAAAACAACACACACCATACACACACTCTTCTCTCTCTCTCATTCTACATCACCTTCAAAAAACCCCCCCCCCAAAACACATACACATATTTTATGAAGTACCATATCCTTCCCGTCTTGGAGGGAATATTTAGATTATTTGTTTCTGCTCGTGAGTTGTGGTATTTAAACTAAGTTTAGCCCGACAATAGTGGTTCTTATGAAACAATATTAAGCCCTTTGTAATGTGTTTAATTTCTTATAAGCCTTTATTCCAAATGTGATCTGGCGATTAATAAATCTACACGTTTATTCATTGAATGATAGCTCGCGCCCATGAGGTATCATTTAAATTGAATAGATTATAAACGATTGGATTGAAAGAGTTTAAAATTGACGACGGGACCCTATATTACAATTCTCATTTCTAGGGATGGATCATTTGTCATCATTGATTTCATTCCCCTTTTTAAAAGGATGTCTAAGTTTGAATACCCTCAGGGTTTTTCAAGATTTGAAGCGTCTGTCACTGTGCTATTCTTCCACATCTCTGCTCCTTTCCTTTCCAACCTCTTTGAAAAGGAAAAAGAAAACATAACAACAAATCATTGTTAAGACAAACAAAGTGGGACAATGCCATTTTTAAATGTGTTATACCCCAGATCTTGGAATGGGTTTAAAAGATATTGAAAAAATCATTTAATTTAGTTCTTAATTGGTCCGTAATTTGTTGGTATAGTTTAGGTTCATGTCTTTCGATGTGATGGTATCTTCTTTAGGTTTATTCGTTCCAAACGGCCTGTAGAATTGCATGGGCACATGGAAAGGGTAGTGCATGCTTTTGCATCTCACTTTCACAGTCCTTCCCGTGCAATCTGTTCTGAGATCAACTTTCCATTGAGTTCATAATCAGGGTCGGTACTCTGGCATCATCTGTATTGAATTTCTTAAAGTATATCCGACAAAATTTTCTCAGGCATTCATCTCTATCCACTTGGGTCTTTTTAAGATCTGTAATGCCTGAAAATCTGTGGATTATAGCTTTAAAGAAATTGTCAATAAGACAAATTTTTGTCTAGAGAGAGGAGAGGTTCTATTGTGGTACATTTGTCGCAAGCTTCGATTTTGCTGAAAAGTTACATTGACACACCATGCTGTTCTAGGACGCTTCTGCATGAAGGCGCTGTTGCCAAAAGCAAAGTAATTTTCTCTTTCTTTGTAATATTGTCCATTATTATCTCAGCTTCACGATATTCTTGTTCCATACAATCTGGTTGATAACATCTCTCATTTCAAATTGTCAACTGCCCAAGCTCCTCCTACGTTGACAATAAACTTGAATTAGGCCTGCATGCATCTTGATTCTCGGAACTTCAAATTTTTCTTTATGCACCTTGTGCTATTACAGCTGTAAATGCATTAAAGACTAATAAGGAGACAGTACAAGATGGTCAAGGCAAAACATGGTAGGGATGGTAACATCAATACAAATCTCTTTGTCTCTAACCGATCTCGAAGATCATGTTGATTTCCTTCTAAGAATCTTCTAATGATGTAGTATAAATGAAGGAGGATTAAGAAGATGTCGGAATCGGGCCCTCCCTAACAACTGATCACGTTCCTTAGCGTACAAAGTTAAGCTCGTGCAGCATGTAGTTTTCTTTCGCTGTGATGAATGAAAATATCTATTTCGACATAAGTTTCCTTTTCATAGGACTTAGAAAGACAATTTGTTGTGATGATGATAAATTCATGGGTGCCACAGTTACTGCTGAGGTTCAACTTCTCAATCTCGGTAAGAGAAGTCTTACAAACTGGCACCTTGTTGCATCATTGTTTCCCAATCTTTGGATCTTTGTCAATGTTTGTCTTACCCAACTCAAGTTTGTACTGACGGCACTCGTCATTTTCTACCCTTTCACAGGACTCTTTGGTAGATGTCGGTATTACATTGTAAGCACAATTGTTGCTTTGAAGAGGCAGAGATGATACTATTTTTGGAATATCCCCGAAGGTGGCTGGGATTTCAAGTAGAGTGTGGATCACAGGCATTACATCTTCAGTGAACTTAGCCTCCTGGGTCATCAGGTACTTTTGCAATCGATGAAGGAAGAGAAACTTTTGGATTTGTCTTTTTGGCAAGATCATCTGGTAAAGTTACCTGATCCAGTTGGCTATCTTCACTGAAGAATGGCAATGCTGCTATGCATACTTGTACATGAAATCTCAGCACTTCAGGGAAATTTCCCACTAGCATCTCTGCGCTCAATCAATAGTTGTGGCTTAGTATGAAATGTTACAGAGAGCGAGTCGATGAAGGCGTAGAGAATGATCCGACAGGGCCGTCAGTACAAACTTGATTGGGTGAAAACAAAAGAGGCTAAACGACTCGGACCAGTTTCTTCCAATGATGAAACAAGGTGCAATTTGTAAGACTTCTTATGAGATTGATAGCAGTTGTACTCGCAGAACTTCTGTCAGGGTCTATGAAAGTTATCATCATATGCGACAATTGGTCTTTCAACTAACTCTGATGGAAAAGGAAACTTGGTGTCCTACTAATGTGTTTGCATTCTACAAGGAAGAAACTTTATCCGGTGTAAGTGCCTGTAGCATCTGTCAGATTGCTAAAAGAATATTTAAAGTTTGTTAAGGAGAGGATCCCGATCCGACATCTGTTCATCCTCCTCCATTTAATACTACGTCGTTAGAAATAGTTTAGAAGGGAATCAACAAATGATTACAGACCAGTAACCAGGCAGACAGTAAGTTGTTGTATTGAATGTTACCACCGCTAGCCCATGGTCCTTACATCTGGGTTACATGGTCTTGCCCTATTAGTCCTTAAAGGTGCAGTAACATTGAATGATATTCAAATCACATTTTATGTCGATTTAAGCTTATTTTAACCAATATAATTATATACACTTACATGTAGCATGTAGGTCAGTCTGGTTCTCTTCAAAATTGCAGTTATTGCTTGTTTACTCAGAACTATCAATGATTTCATACTCAAATTTTTTAAACACCGGATGGTTTATAAACCGTGTGCTTCTCCACATAGCACAACATACACCCCATTTCCTGTTGTATGTTTCCGTTCCTAAGCGCTGCTGAACTAGAGCAGAGGTATGGTGTTCATGCCTGTAATTGCTTGGCATTGTTTGTTTACAACTAGCTTGTTTAAAGGTAGTAATGACTTCCATTTGATCTTGAAATTTTCAGTAGTTTGTTTTTACTGTTGGAACAATATGATTTTATTAATTCGATCTGATTGCTCTTGTTTTTGAAAGTTACTCAATCCCCTTTAATGCATTACAGGCTGTAATAAGCACAAGTGCATAAAGGGAATTTTGAATGTCGAGGAATTAAGATACATGCAGTGGTATTCATAGTAATATTTTTATTGGATGGAGGAGCTTGGGCCAGTTGACAATGGAAACAGACAGATGTAATTGACGGATTGTATTGGAAGAAGAAATATCGTGAAGCTGAATATTTCCATTGATACTTTGCAGGCTAAGTGTAGTGGACAAGTATACAGAAGAAAGAAACAACTTTGATTTGGCAACACTAGCTTATGGTAGAAAGCGTTCTTGAAGTAAGCATGTGTGTCGATGTAGCTTTCAAGGAAAGAATCTGGAAGCTTGCACAAATGTACCTAGATACACATACCTACACAAACTCTCTAGACCAATATATGGACATGGTTGGGCAATAGAAACGAGATCATGAAGCCAAGTTAGACGGGGAGATGGAGTGTTATGCTGAGAAATTGTCAATACAGAATGATTCAGCACGATCCCTAGTAGTGACTCAGTGAATGCGATCTCATTGATAGGAACTGCTGCAGAAAGTGGCTGTGATGGGTGCAATGACTTTTTTAAAGTTTATATATAGACAGCAGAGGCTGCAAAATCATGCTCAATGATACAAGACAAATTAAACGCCAAAAATATCGATCGAAGATCGAATCACACTAATATCCTATGCAATTACAGGGACAATTAAGATGAATGTAAATGATTTTTTTCAACATCTTTTCACCATTGCAAAGATCTGTAGTTACACATTTAAATGCATTGGTCAAATTTGTTGTCTTAAACATAATAATAATTGTTATGTTTGTTTTTTCTTTTTGAGAGGAGTGGGAAAGGGAAGGAGGGTGAATATGATGATTTGATGATGATGATGATGATGATTAATAATAAGTAGATATTTACAGACTCCTGGTGGTCGGGCTAATTAATTCAAATTACCAATAACTCACGAGCAAAACAAATATATATTGCTAATTTACAACACGTTATGTTTGGCTAAATGTAGGGTTACAAAATATCTCATTTGTGTTGGTTGATTTTTCCTGGCTGGGACTAGGGGGAGGGGATTAGGGAGACTTAATAATATGAGTGTGTGTGTGTGTGTGTGTGTGTGTGTGTGCTGGGTGTGTTTTTGAGGGTTGTTTGAAGGGTTTGAGGGTGTGTGTGAGCTTTGTGTTGTGTTATTCACAGACATGGTTATACATGGATATAATTTTCAAAAGTCATGGAGGTCAATTTAACACATTTATAGTAACTTTGATTCAATTCTTTGTTGTGTAGTCAGAAGAATAAATGGTTGCTATTGGCCAAATTGTATTAAAAATATGTTGCTTAGGCGAACGTTACCATGCTAAAACTATGGTGGCAGTGGATGACTGGCACAATGAATACTATTTTGCTGCTCAGAACTTTTAATTTTGAAATTTTTCTGAATAAAAGATTTAATAGCCTGTTGCTTGGGAATAAGTTACTAGCAACGCGTTGCTAGATATATGTGTGTTTAATATTGCCGGTCATGTGTTGCATCAGAGTGACCTGACAATCCATTGGCATATGTTTATTATGTTTCTTACAAATTTAGAAACAAAAATAAGTTGATCTGTTTGTAGTATTACACTGCATAGCAATCCGTCGTACAGTGGCCGACATAATACGGAATGGCTACTTTTTGGTAAAAATGGTCATGTAAGTTTTCGTAAATATGAACGGTGCGGCGGTCATGCGTGACAATTATGAGATGTTTGTTATATTCAAATAAAAGAGGAATAAATTTCTCCTGAGCTCTGTTCATTAACTTGGCTAAATTCATCCAAATTTAGTTGACAGTAATTGAAACTTTGTTAATCGATTTTTAACTTGGAAAAGCGTTTGCAAGAGGTCAATTCTGTGACCTTTGACCTCCTTGTGACATTTACGTAACATTAATATTTGCAAAATGTTTAATATCCTCGTAGCCCTATTCAAGACAAACATTTTGAGGGTACGTTGCTCCATAAAAATGATATCGTTGGAAGTTATTCATGATTTTCTTTTACATACCTTAATATAAACATTTCAGTGAGGAACGTGGCGTGGTCAAAAAATCATGGGGGGTCCTGGCGGAAATGAAGTTTTTTTTTTGTTAAACTCATTTTTCCGATTCACCAGACCCATAGCTACATGGATACCCATGGACATGAGTTTGCAGGGGGGTGCAGGGTTTCGACCCTAGACATGGCCTACAAGGAAATTTCCCTAGATACAATACTTATGAACCTAAATTTAAGATTATAATTTGAAAAGGTGAGACTTTTAACATAGATTAAATAATCAGAGTAGTACAACTTTTATATTTTTGGTGTGGTTCGCTTTTTTCATTGATTTTGAATTCAAATTCAGTGTTATTTAAATTTCATAACTTAAACACACAAGATGCAAATATAATAAGACAAATAACAGAATGAATAATAGAGCATGAAATACATCAGAAATTCAATTGAAATTTGTTTGTTTCAGTAGGTTCAGCAATACATCTGTGCACTTTACTTTTGGTGTAATTCTTGCCTACAAAGCATATGTAACGCATTGTTTATATCTTCTGAAACATCTTTGATGAGAAACTCTCTCTATAATAGCACTGTAGAACACCATTGATTACAAACCTAAGATAGCTATGTTGATAAGTGGATTGTAGGTTCACATACAGTCTTTGATAAGTTGGTTTGATTGATTTTGGTTTTTACAGAGGTGCATCAATCACATATGATTATTTACACCTGGGATGACCTTAAACGTCACCATCCAAATATATGAGTGGGATTCGAAACTGGGGTCCGATTAGAGTCAGTTTTCTTAGTTTCTAGTTTTATTTACTGCTCTTTCGATTCTGAAGATTTTGCAGTTTACCGGACGGGCTGGGTGCATACCAGGTGAAGACACCTTCTCTTTGTCGAAATCGTGTATTGATTCTTAAACGTGCCATAGGGCGCATGTGTAGCTCTCCCATACACGGGACCAACATTTACGTGCTCTTCTAAATGGAGCGGAGTGTTGTTCCAACTGCATCCACACCTGCATGAGTCACAGGCAAGCACGCTATACACACAAGTTATAGCATCAGTTTCTTTTGCAAAGTGTCTTTCGGCATGCTGGGACTGCGAACCCGACGCGTGATCATGGCAATCTTGGTTCGAAACGAGCGCTTCACACTGAGGCTACAGCGGCCTCCGTCAGTTGAGACTTTTGCGAGAACCGACGATAGAGTATTACGCACTCCATCAGCTCATATCACTGAGAAGTTAAATCCGTAAAATCCTAACCAGATTGAATTGGTGACATTACTTACGGCTACCGCACACCTTACGCTTTTCGGGTCGCACGAATTGACCGTCCTTTTGGATATGAAATATCTAAAGCATATATATGTTGGGCATGCCACTGTTTTATTTCTGAGTCGTTCGGCTAGAAAATCTTATAGTGTGGCGGTGACCTTTAGGTTTCGAAAAGGCCCAAGAGTTAACTTCAAGTTTACAGGAGAGGTTCAGGAAGATTTATTGGTTTTGAAAAATGAAAATATGCAAGAAAAAGGTGAATGAAAGTGTTGGAAGATAATCGACCAAAATATTGCAATGTTATGAAATTTTATGTTTTGATTCTGTGACGTCACTGCGAGCAGCTCTCATCCATGTGTTGTGTATGTAATTCCATAAATATATCTTTTTTCATTGTTCTTGATAAGGAATGGGTCAATTTGACAGTGGGCATGTATATACATAATGTTTGATGATGTATCGACCGCTCAGGTGAAATCAATGAATTTTTCTTTTCTGAAAAAATGGCACTTTTGGAATTTTACTCAACATACACATAGGAGAGACTGCTTGCAATGTGATGTCACAAAAATCATCATAACTTCTTTTTTTTTGTTTTTTTGGGGGGGGTCGATTTTCCTCGCAAACCTTCACTCATATTTTTATTTTATTTTTTCTGCATTTGTTAAAAACCAATTGTAGTAAACCGTAAGGTGAATTTCCCTTTAATGCTTGGTGGCGAAACTTTGATACATGACGAATCAACATGTAGTAAAGTGAGGTGATGCTTGTTGTGATACTGTATTCCAACTTCACAATGGCATGAATTTATTGTGCATTTTTGGTCATTCATAGAAACCTTAATTTTTGTTCATTTGCTTTACCCTAATCTGGCAAGGGATAAGGCTCTTAATAAATGATTAAGAAGATATACAGAAATATTTTGTTTAAATGAAGTTCATGTCCTTTCTTTATCCATTTTTGCATTTTCTTTTTTCCATTTCCACACATCTCCTTTATAGCACTGGAGATGTGTTTTATGGTTTTAATAGAGAAAAATTAATGATGATGAGACATTTAATGAACTTTTTGTCATTCAGAAACGAGCTATGGAAGATTTGATGAATGGTGAGGGCATTCCCTGTTTAAAATGACGCCTTCAGAGCGATGCATCTTGAATGAAATGGGTTATCTTTGTTAATATAGATTTATGTTATTTAGATTTTTACAACACATTGAAAGCAAATGTAGATGCAGATGTTGCAAAATATCCTTTACTTCAAAATGTTGGTTTTAGAAGAAACATTATTCTGTCTCATGATTTGCAACTTTAGCCTTTTGTTATTAAAATGATATATATATTTTTTTTTAATGATTTTTTTTAAAAAATATTTTTTTTTTTTTTTTTTTTTTTTTTTTTGTGGGGGGTTATATTTCAATATTTATGTGTGTTTGGCAGATAATGCTGATATGCTTTTCACTTGATTTCTGAATGAAATTTAGGACCAGATGTTGAAAGAGATGTTATTCTTGACTGATCTCTGCAAAGCCACACACATAGAGTCTGTGTAAAAAGAAAAAAATGCGTACAGTCGTGGTAAAATAATTTAGGTGTAAAATCTTTTCAAATTTACTATTTCTTAACTAAAATTAAAGAAATTGACAAATATTTTTGTCTTGCAACTTTACAAACTTAAAGCTCATGTATAGTTTTGGGAGAAATATTTTTTGTTTACTTCCATAGCAGAAAATATGAATTAATACTCAAATACTCTGTGTAAAAATGATTTGCTATAAAATCCACTCTAAGACCTAAATTTAGCAAAAAACTGTAAATCGATTTGTTGACAGGCATGCCTAAACAGAATGACACTGGGAGAGTACAACGTGGCAGTGGTTTGTGTGGCAAAGATGCTATTGATACACAGACTGATACACAGAATGCACACACACGCCATACTAGTCAGCAGTGGTGTGGCATGCCCAGAGTTCTGGGGTGAGAGTGAAGAAGTATAGCCTCATTTTGATGAATATCTCCATGTTATGCTAACTATAACATATCATTGGAAAAGACTGATTGGTACATGGTTATATTACTTCCCATGTTTGATATGTCATTGGAACATATATAGGAAAGTTAAGTAAGTTTTTAAAAATGCAATTTTTTCTTCACAACTATACTTGGGCTTTAAAGGGATGCAGTAACATTGAATGATATTCAAATCTCTTTAATTCGATTAGCTTATTTTGGCTACATATTATAAACACTTAGGTCAGTCTGGTATCTCTTCAAATATGCAAGCTAATTGCTTGCTTTACCTTCGAGATATCAATGATTTCATAACTCAAAATTTTATAAACCAACTCGGATGGTTTATAAAACATATGCTTTTCCACACACCACTTCTGTTGTATAGTCCCTGTCTCTAGTGGCCTGGTGAGCTATCAGCAGAGGTACTGGTGTTCGGTTTATGCTTGGCATTGTTTGCTACACTGTTTTAAGTAGTAAATGACTTTCATTTGATCTGAAACTTTCAGTAGTTTGTTTTACTGTTGGAAAAATATAATTTTTATTAATCTTAATATATTTGGCTCTTTGTTTTTGAAAGTTATAGATCCCTTTAACATTAGCCTTTAATTGGGAAACTAGTGTAAGTTTTTTGAAAGTTGTAAAATAGCAAACTTCTTGATTTTGAAAGGAGCTTTCCCATTCATCGTAGGAAATATGTACTTTATTTCTACTTTCCTGTATTAAAGAAGAACTGTGTTGTTTATATATACATTGCATGAATGTCAAGAATCCCCCCCCCAAAAAAAAAACCAAAAAACAAAAGAAGAGAAGTTATTAAACATGGTACATTTGTATACGAGCAATGAAAATTTCTCAGAAACTGAAATGAAATAGAACAACATAGAAACTTTTATTAGCTGTATGATAATACTTCCAATTATTATTTTATTTTTCTTTCACATTGTGATGCTAAACCAAACACACATATTGCAGTGATATTCTAATTTCATTAATATAATAAAAAGCCCTTTTTACAAGCAAATATAAAGATATTCAACCATATTATTACCCTAATACATTTATGAATGAGAAGAAAGAAAGAAAGGATATTGTACTTATTTTTATTATGAACTTTAATATAATGAGGAGCAAGTTCTCAGTCCCTTGTATTAAACTTGATTGACATTGTTATACACCACTATTTATTATTAAAGGGGAAAAATAATATTGACTTTTCTTTTCATGTATATTAATGGAAACAAAACATTCATAAAGTTCATTGCATGTTATTATTAGTATTGTACAAAAGCAAGATATTTATCCATCAGTTTTTAAACTATTAATTATATGAAGAATATCACAAACACAATGTAAAAAAATACACAATCATATTACCGATATTGACCATGAATAAAACAAGTTTTATAGAAATTGAAACAAAAAAATTGCTTGCCTTCTGTTAATAGTTTATGTATGAAGATCTCAAAAGATTATCGTAAACAACAGAATGTGCTCAAATATATACAATATATGTTGAAAATACATGTAGTATGGCAAGGCTAGATCCCCACTCTAAATACAAGCTGTTTATTATTGGGAGTTTTATTTGCGGTGAAAAGAGCCAATGTTGATTTAACACAGGTTGTACAATAGTATACATCATTATTACAGTTTTAAGCCACCTGAAAACTTGTGGTGTATAGTACATGTACTATTTGGGCTATTTCATTGTTAATCTTTTTGTGTACAAACTTCATGCCATATCGTGTAGCCCTAAATTTTCATTTCATTTTCATAATTTTCTTCTTTTTTTTTTTCTCACTGAAGCACGAGACATCAGGATTTTTTGTGGGAAAAAAAGCACAAAAAAAAACAACAAAACCATCATCTTTTCTAGGTAATTATACATTATACAAATTAAGTGAACAAATATACTTGACAGATAATAAATACATTGTACATGTATAATCAACTAACAGAAAACTTGTTTAACCACATTAATACGAATGTGTAAAGACCAAGTTGTGTAATGTGAGAAGTGATATTACTTTTCAACTTTTTACCTATTCAACATTTTTGTCCAATATTTTTTAGTAGAAATCATACAATTTATTTACATATATCTTTATACATGAAGATTTTATATACATTAAATGACGGCCAAAGTGTCACCTATCGCACAATAAATTAATATCATAGTTTAAGTTTTATTTATGATATACGTGTTCTTTAGAAATATGTGGCATTTCATTATATTAATTCAATTGATTTATTATTCAACTATCAGAATATATAAATAAATATATGACAAGTCAATAAAATACATTGATGGTTTGGTGACCAGGAGAAAGCAGGGGTTATAAAAAAAGGGCCACAAAATTATAAAGGACCACTTATAAATAATTTTGCAAGAATAAACGAAGTATAAACATATATGATGATTTAAATAATTGAATGTATATTGTATATTACTATTTTTCTTTTTTTTTTTTTTTTTTTGGGGGGGGGGGGTTGCAACCTTGCCAAGGCAGTGGGTTGGAAGTTACTTTGAAAATAATAATGAATATTTAAAGCAGTTCCTTTTGAAAATGACAGTATCTCAGATTGCTAGTTTCTACTTAAATTTTTTAACTTTCTCTAAAAGTCTCCTAGGAATACAAAGTTTGCCCTCTAATAAAAAATTCTTGAAAAACTAATATGAATACAACAACCTGGATATTTGTGAAAATGGCAAGTTGAATACGACAAATTTTTAAGCATTTTATTTGTTGACAAGCAGCTCATCTTTTTTCAATTAATAACCATTTTAATCACAGGGATGGACTTCAAAATTTCCCTAAATGTATTTACTGAGAGCTATGTTTACATTCTATATTCTGATACTTGTAGAAAATACAAGCAAGTCAGACAGCATTATTTATTTTAAATTGTCACAGTTCTTAACCTATGTACATTAGAATTAGTGCACGAGTATTCACTTTGTCGCAATACAATATTTCAGGATATATAGGCACATGTATATACATTCATGATCATTACGTCTGAATGCATTGTCTGTTAAGAGCAAGAAAGATTTTAAGTTATGACACCTGCTGGCACCAAAATAAAGTGATTCTCCCACCCAAAAGGAAAAAAAAATTGTTTTCTTGGCACAACCTGCCCGACCAAAATAATATCGCCTACCCGACATTGTTTTTATTAATCCGATAACAATTGCATATTCTGTAATTCCAATCAATATTGATATCGCAGTGCAAAGACCTGAAGTTATCTGTAGATTTCGGATGCGCGCCATGTTTGTTCTTCCTGCTCTTAGTAGACAACAGATTCATCCCATGAATTTAAAAATCTGCTGGAAAAGCAAATAGTAGGGCACTCAGAGCTTGGATCCATGATTCACAATCTCTAATGATTGTGCAGGCCCCATTGCATGCAGCTGTAATGAGTTTAGGCATGTTAAAGCATGGGCTGATACGTTCAATTGTTTGACCTAAGGTTGGATCGGCTACTGGCACTTAAATCTCATCAGCCCATCTATTCTCTTGTCCACTGTAGCGTGTCCTGGTTGAGTACGTCAGGATCTTCTCTTGTATATCTCTTAGTTGTTCTTCATTGTCTACGATCTTGATGAGGTTCATCAAATGCACTTTTTTTTACCGCTCTCAGATTTTTTACTTTTAAGTCTTGTACATCTTTTAAAACAGAAAATCAGACATACCGTTACGACGCTGCATGATTTTTTAAAATTTCTGTTAAAACCGAAAACTGCTAAAAAAAACACCATGATTTTGTGTACACAGTCAAAGCAAATGATGTTTTTTTTCTTCACCTTATTCACATGAATATGAATATTTTCACTTACACTGGATGCAATTAATCTATTTTAGCAAGATTATGCTTCAATAAATTCAGCCCCAATACAGTTTTTTTTTCACGTAATATTCTTCTGGCTCTCTAAAGACAACATATTCATTCCTGAAATGTAAAAATCTGCTGGAAAAGCAAATAGAAGGGCACTTAAATCTCTTCAGCCCAACCATTCTCTTGTCCTCCGTATCGTGCCCTGGTGGAGTAGGTCGGGAACTTCTCCTGCACCTCTCTCAGCTGTTCTTCATTGTCCACGATCTTGATAAGGAAGGGGCTTCCTGGGACGTGCTTGTCGGACCATTTCACGTGTATCGTATAATCACCGACCTCGGTCGGGTTGTACAGGACGTCGATCGTACGATCGCGGGTGTCGTTGCGCTTCATTTCGACACGGAAGGCACCTGAATGATCAAAGAGATATTTGTTGATCATACTTACACAATATATTTTGCCCAGAATAAGATATTTTAAAAAAAAAAGGCGATCATGAAATATGAAACAATGAACCAGAAGTCACCTTAAAACGGTCTTGTGCTAGAATGATTATTGAAGCAAATCAATTGTATTATGTGACATATGATAGAACAAAGAAAAATCATCCTTTTACTACCCAGGATAAATTTAAGCAAATTAATTTTGTGCCATGAGAACTCTGTTTTTTTTAAGGGTAAATATGCTACAACGAGAATATTACCTTTTGGGCCGTGAACTCTGACCTTGAGTTGACCTGCCCCGGCTCCCTTGGTCTCGCAGACAAATCTTCCTCTGAACTTCGTTAAGATGCCATGCTCTAAACCAAAGCCGTGACATACAACCTGGCTAGCGTCTGGGGCTCCAGCAACTCGGAGTACAAACGGGCTCCCTGAAATCAGGATAATCGAAATAGAAATGATAGCAATAGTAGTATAGGGCAAGTCCACGCTATTTGTTCCCGAGATGGTGATTTTTCGACTTTTTGACCATTTTTGTGTCAAGTGTGTCAGTGTCAGTGGGTTTGTAAAGGTATACATAATGTGTCATATATCACCATAAAGGTTATGAAATGAACTTAATGCAAATGAGGTCAAAAAGTCATTTTCAAGGTCATAGGTCGTCACAAGGCTCTATAATATTCATGAAAGATATAAAAATGCATTAAAAATGCTATTTCAACCATTTAAAAAAGAAGTTTGTCATAGGAGTACAACCAAAAAGTAGTATTTTCTGTTTTTATATTTTCTTGGCTAACTCTGGTGAAAATTTCATGAACCTAGCACATAGTTTTCCATATTTTTAGACTTAGAATATTCAGGTCTCAGAAATAGTCTCGCAAAAGTTACTGAGCTGATGTAAATCAACATTTTTATTACCCACCCTCCCACCTTTTAGAAATGAAACAAAATAAATTTTTCTTACATTTGTGTTTTGTATTATGTTTCTTTTGATTTATCAGAGAGATCTTTTAACAAAAGATGTTGCTATGCCTTGGCTACACCAATTGTTTAATAAATAATATAAACAGGGATAATGTCCCGTGTGTTACTGTCCCATTTGTTACCTGACATAGTTTTTAAAACTTGACCTTTGCCAGAAAACTCGAAGTTGTATTAACGTTAAAATATGTCCTTATAATGTTTATTACATGTTTAAGAGGATATGACTCTGCCAATTTAGATCTACTTTTTAAATTCAGAGTTTATATGTGAACACAGTCAAATATGAAAACACCATTTTTTTTGCGGTCCCGTTTGTTAGCGACGAATAAAGGATCATGAATTAATTATGAATTGAGTTATTACAAACTTTTTATTTTTTGTTGAACATTCTTAGTACCTTCAGGAATATACCGAAGGATTGAGATTTTATTTAAGATTATTCAAATAAGCCCTATTTTTTACTCTGAATGTCCCGTTTGTTACACGCAAAATAGCTTGGACTTGCCGCTATATATTCATAAATTTATAGATTTATTCATTTATGTATTTCTATACTTGTCATTTTTCCAAAATTTACTGTTTGGATTGAATTCTTTCCAACGCCCACAGTGATGTATATTTATTTACATATTAACAACCTACATGCACGTGAATCTACTCTTGTCATAATTGAACTGAGTTAGAAAACTTCTTACAATATCTCTTGGTTTATATGATTGGTATTCTATGCATTTCATCTCGTTGTAACTGTCCTTGTATTGTCAACTCTACATGTATCTTGGATATGGTCTTGCCATATCTGACTCATAGGACATGTCTGCATTGTTCCTTTGGTGGATCATAGATATTTCTCTCTGGTTTATATGATTTTTACTCTAAGCA
>CALNVZ010000674.1:4558469-4570119 GCA_940671915.1 Paracentrotus lividus | reverse complement strand
CAAAGATGGGGGGGTGGGTGCCTGAAATATTGGATCTAATGAACAGCCACGTGAGTGGTTTTCAAATTAAAGGGGGGCGCGTTCCCTGCGCCCCTCTGCGCCCAGCCGCCTGGATTCTGCAATGTTTATCTTCACAGGTGAGATATTTTATTTCAATATAAACGATTTTATTTTGTGATGATGGGATTAGCCGGTGATATGGGCGTGACTTCTAAGGTCAATATTTATACACAGAATGCATGGGATTTTTAGAGTCAGACATGAATTGATTTTAGTCATCGTTTATGTCTAATATTCATTTAAGGTATAGAGGTATGCTGGCATGTTACATTTTAGTGGATTACAGATAGTGCGACATTCTTACCGGTAAAAATGTCTGCAATCAAAACCTATTTGCACATTGAACACTGTTGAATCAAACTGGAAATTGACTAAACTATGCAAACATGAAATCTTTATGGAGTGAGTTATGCTGCCCTTTCAATATTAAATTTTTAACAGGAATATTTGAAATGTCAAGCATTACTTATTCGAGGTGGCCAGTATTGCAGCTGTATAATTTAAAATGGACTTTGTACCTGAAGAAATTAATTATCATGAGAATGTTCATATTCCAAATGTGTATCAAAATTAAAATGGTACAAGCAAATTTTTTTTTTTTTTAAATTCTCGAAGGTCAAAGACAACTTTATTTTAAATGAGATCTTTTTGATTAAAGATGTACGTCATCAAGAAAACTAATGAGAATTGATTATTATTGAAATTCTTTATTGTTTTATTATTTACTATCTAGGCTATTTTTGTTTCAAAGGCGCGTTTTTGGAACATGATATAGATGAAATATTGATATTGATGAGTAAAAACAGTTTCCACTTGAAACTATATAAACCAAAATTTCTCATTTCTCACTTTGTTCAAAGTAAAAATAAATAAATGTAACAGTCCTTAACTTATAAATAAAGTTGTTGTTTTGTTGTGGTTAGGACCATGAGACCACATATATTATTTGTTTTTAACCACAAGGAGATCTTAAATGTTGTACACCTGTTGAGATTCAATGTCCTGAAAAATTTTCATTTACAAGCATTATGTGTTTTATCATGTTATCTTATATATTTGCATTTTAGTATGTCCATATCTGTATATGTTATTTACCTACAAGGCTGCTCTTGATCAAAGGCCAAATTTGTCATGAATGAGATTATATGAAAACACAGATCGACGTTCTTCGACTTTATGAGATGGTTTTGTGTGCTTTATGTTTTATTTTTTATTTTTTTTTTTGTTTAGTTTTTTTTTTTTTTTTTTTTCGTGTGTTTTTATTATTTTTTTTTTTTTTTTTTTTTTTTTTTTTTTTTTTTTTTTTTTTTTTTGTTTTTTCTTATTTTTTGTTTTTTTTCTTTTTTTTTTTTTTTTTTTTTTTTTTTGTTTTTATTTTTTTTTTTTTTTTATTTTTTTTTTTTTTTTTTTTGTTTTTTTTTTTTTTTTTTTTTTTCTTTTTTTTTTTTTGTTTTGTTTTTTTATTTTTATTGTTTTTTTTTTTTTTTGTTTTTTTTTTTTTTTTTTTTTTTTTTTTTTTTTTTTTTTTTTTTTTTTTTTTTTTTTTTTTTTTTTTTTTTTTTTTTTATTTTTTTTTTTTTTTTTTTTATCTGTTTTTTTTTATTTTTTTTTTTTTTTTTTGTTTTTTTTTTTTTTTTTTTTTTTTTTTTTTTTTTTTTTTTTTTTTTTTTTTTTTTTGTTTTTTTTTTTTTTTTTATTTTTTTTTTTTGCTTTTTATGGTGGGTTTGTGTGCTTTCCTGATTCGCTGTCCGATGTCGTTGTTTAATTCGTTTGAAAAATCTTACATCATATTTTTACTAGAAGATGAAGTTTTTTTTTTTTTTTATTATTTTTTGTTTTTGTTTTTTCCTATCTTACATATCTTTTGTAAGCATTAGTTGATGCTGTCTGAAATGCATTTTCACATACGCTTATACTAACCATACTTGCAACTGTCCCTTATTTAGTAGGGGACACTGTCTTTAGTGCGAAAAGAAAGAGTATTGATCACATTTTACAACCCTTTTGTCCTATTTTTTTTAAAATCTGTGTACAGTAATCATAGGAATACCAGAATTTCCCTTATTTTTTAGATATTGTATCCACTTTGTCCCTATATTTGGACTCAAATGTTGGAGGGTATGATATCACATTAACACTTGATAACATAGGCCTTGTAGGCTATATTTTTAACTCCTACAGTTACTTATTACTCATAACTAATTATAGAGAGGCTAGTACAATTTCTAGCATTCTAGCAAAATTACACGCCTCTTTGATACATTGGCTGTTCTAATTAAGCTTCTCAACGATTCAATATCGGTCCATTGTCAATCGATGAGGGTAAAATGATAACAATAGTCTCTAGCAGATGACAATATAAAATTCCATTGTTTCTTTTTCTCCCATAGCAACGCCATATCAAGGAGTTTGGTGGAATGTGTTATGTCTAGTGTAGAAAACAGTATCAGTATAGATTTTCTAATTCACAATCGTCTTATTCATAAATGTAGTGTTCATCTTTTTCTTTATATATTCTCTCTATTTCATCTTCATAATATTTGAATATCTTTCGTCCATATAATCCTTTATTTCTTTTTCATCACGTATTCCATTATCTCTTTCTATTATTCATTTCCTTCATCTCTTTGTATCTCATTCTTCTCATAACTTCGCTCTATTTTTCTTTTCCTGTCATATTTATATCCTTGATAATTTCTATTATATCTTTTCATATATGTTGCCATACTCCTTGTTTATTATACTATTATCTCTTTTCTGCATTATATATTTCCTATATCCGGTTTCTTATGTAACTCCTTACATCTTTCTCTTCCTAAAACAATATCCCTTAGGCGATAGTCTTTCTTTTTGCCACTTCATATATTTCCTTAAGCTCTTCCTCTGCATGTCTTTCCTTATCTTCTTTATACAATCAATTTCGTTCTCTATTTCATTTCTCCTTTACTCTTTTCTTCATTATGTCGCTGACTCTACTCTTTAACTATTATGTCCTTGTCTATTCTCTATTTATTCATATTGCCTTAAGGCTGATCTTTTCTTATGTACTTCCTATTCTTTTATATATTCCTTATCTCTTGTCTGCATTATATCTTCGACTCTTTCTCCATATATTCTATCATCATTCCTCTTATATTCATATCATCTCATTTCTCCATTATCTCATTTTCTTCCATATATTCCATATCTTTTCTCCCCCCCCTCTCTCTCTCTCTCTCTCTCTCTCTCCTTTCTCTCATAAATTCCTTCATATCTCTTTCTCCCTCCTTTTCAACATCTCTTTCTTGACTTTTCTGTTCCATATGTTTCATCATATCTCTCTCTCTCTCTCTCTCCTCTCTCTCCTCTCTCTCTCTCTCTCTTCTCCATATATGCCGAAATTGACTTTCCATATATTAATATTTTTCTTCTCATATTGATTCCATCTTATTTTCTGTCCATATATTCATTATCTCTTTCATTACTTCTTATCACTTTCTGTTTATAGATTAGCTCATTATCTTTCCCTTTTATTTCGCTTTATCTCGTCTTTGTATTTATTCTTTCTGTCTTGTATCTTCTACCTGATTCTTTCCATAGTATCCCGTTTCTCTCCTAATTATATTCCTTACATCTTTCATATACAGTGTGTCCGCACAAAAAATGCTAATGGCTGTGATGGTATATATTAAAATTCCAATAATGTATTAATTTATATCTTTCATACGTAAACTACATTCGTTTTCTACAGCTGGATGAAATTTTATGTGCATATGGATCCAAAGATACAAGCATTTGTCATTCCATCGAGGGAAACCTCTCCATCCAGTTGTATTGAATATACCGAATTGTATCGGATAAAAAAACCCAGTTGGATAATTAATACTTTAAAAAAAAATTATTTCAGTAGTAATATGAATGTTAATCCTGAAATTGCAACTCATACAATTTTAATGATAACTTCTCTCAGCCACCATATCTGTATCACTGAACCCCATTGTTTTAAAATATCTTGCAAAATTTGAGTGGTTTCACTTTCACGCTCATTTGGATGATCAAAGTTGGGTTTCCTTCTAGGCACATTTGAATATTTCAAATATCAATGATCAAACTTGGGTTTCTTTTATTCGAATACCTGGTAATTACTATAATATAAAACTTCGGATGGAGAGGTTCCTGATGTGTAAGAGAAATGCTCATGTTTTGTGACTGATTGGACCAATCCATAAAATTTCATCCAAATGCAGAAAAATGAATTGTAGTTTTACGGGTTAGAGATAGTAAATAAATATATATTGTAATTTAATATTATACCCATCTAAGTGCCATTAAGCCATTTTTTTTTGTGGACACACTGTATGCATGGCATACGGCAGCATTTCTTTTAATATGCTCTCATTCTTTTTCTCTTCGACAGAATATCCGCCTTATTTCCTGTTTTTTAAATATATTTCTTATCTCTTCTGTTCGTAATATCCCATATCTCATTCTTTATCATATAGTCCGTTCTCATCCTGAATCAACTATTCTTATATCTTCATTCATCTTTCTTTCTTGATTGCCGCTTCTTCGATTTGTCCTTATCGTGAGTCAGTTCGTATTATCAGGGGTGGTCAAAATAAGGCCCTAGAAAACCCTGATTATGCCACCCCCCCCCCCCACTAAGTGTAGTAATGGACACAGGTAACTTCGTTATTGCAGCTTCTAGCGTAAATAAGCTTCTGAAAATAATGTTTGCTCTTTGTTTCCCCTGTTTGTTGTATGTTTGTATTTTTGTCAATTTATTTGTGGAGATGTTAACAAAGAAAATGACCTTATAATAAACTTTCGGTAATTGAAAGATGATCTCTCTTGCATGCAGCGCCATGTAATATTGGATGTAGGGTAATTTCTACGCTTTGGTGGCAAGATTAACTCTGAAAGCAAAAGCTCACCGGTCCGAAATGTGAACTAAATAGCAATACCAAAATCGATAAAAATAAACTCATTGCACTAACACTTACAACATTAACCATCTTGATTCCCGCCTTCATCGTCTGCAAAATGCATGTGAAAACATTCTCATCTTCTGCCCGAATCTGAGGATTCTTGCAGTAAGTTGTTCCTCGTTCTTGTACATCGCAGGCCCCTGGAGGCTACGAAGGCATCCATGAAGAGCGATCCAGCGAGAGCCCATCTTCGAAATCAGTGCCAGGGTCGTCCACTGCTTGTCGGAAGGGTCGAAGGCTCGTGACCCAGTTTGAATGTTTTCTGCTGATTTTGAACCAAGGGGCGCTGATGCTGGAGGGTTTGTCTCTCCATGTCGGACTAGTGGTGCAAGACTTAGTGTCGCGTGGTTTCTCCGGGTGCGTTCAGATAAAACGATGCTGAAATCAAGGATCTCGGTTCGACGACCTCGTGTCAAGGCTGATTTGACAAATCTTAGAAGATAACTACATGGAGCTACGACGCAGATCTCATGCGAGATGTCCAGTAGCTTGCTCACCATTCGATTGTTTAGAAGATGCACACTCCAACCTGCACGCTGACACAATGAACGTAGCATTGAAATTAGACAGAAGTTCGTTTTCTTCTTCTTGCCTCCTTTAATGAAGATTCTTATCTTATCCCAACGTACTCCTTCTCAATAAAGATAGTTAGATCACTGAAGGCCCGTTGTATGGATTTCATCTATTATCTGAACGAAAACCAATATGTTTAGTCTATTGATGATATTGCTTTCCGCGACAGGTCCTTGTGATGAGGTTCATACCCCTGACCTGCGCTAACTTCAGGGCCCTTCAGCGCCATGTGCACATTCCCTCTACCCGAAAATGAAATGATTGAAAAGATAATACACCTTTTTGCTCAAACCATAATCGCCTGCGTTGTATTCATTCTTAAAACACATATCCAAATGTTACTTTGCTTGGCTATCCGATTTAATATACTTTGTTTGCTATCAATTAACTTTTAGCTCTGTCCCTGTCAATAATATCGAACGTAAATTATCTTACGTTTCCTTATTCTAAGACGCACCGCTGAAACGCTTTTTTGAATATGGATACGACACGTATTGAAGCCAGCAATGGTCGGATACAGAATAGTCAAATTCATAATCTCTAGTTGAAAAAAATATCGGTGGTTTTTTTTCACAAAAGTATTTTTGCAAGGCCAACATGCAGGCCGAATGTTTCGAAACACACAATCGCGTATTATTCTGTAGAAAGAGGATATTTCGCCAGATCAGATAAAATAGAGTAATTGGCTTTGTATACTTTGTATATATAAGTAGCATCATATATTCAACATTTGAATTAAAGCCCTGCGAATATATTTTGTTAACAAATATGCAATCTGCCCATTTGATCTAGAGGGCTTATATTTTAAAGAAGTAGGCCTACATGTCTATGGTATTGTACGAGTATGTATACGCTTGGAGAGCTATAGTTTTCAAATTCTGAAACAATTCAGGCAGTATTATTGTGGATAGTTTTTATGGGCTTTCTGTGTCCACTGACAAATTTTCAAAAATCGTTTTGTAATGCACTACAAGTTCACAATGTATGGCTCTCCTTAAGCAGACAAGTTTTGAAATAGCCCGTTTTTTAATTCAATGATATTATCAGGCTTTTCCTAAACTGCGCGAAAGTCAGACCACATCATATTGATCTATTTTCCAATAGCTGCTACAGCATTTACTTTGGATAATTTAAGGTAGGTACTTAAACTTAAGCTCGAGCAGTGAACTACCAATATTAACATTGTCAACTGATGACGGGCTTCTTCCCCGCCATATTCCACATGGAATCTGATGGGAGTCACTTATGGTTATCTGCTGCATCATCAAAACATATGATCTAGCATAATCCAGGGTTGATTAAACGGGTAATATTGGGTGTCCACAACAGCAAAAAAGCCACTAGAACGGTTCCACTTCTGTATGGATGAGTCCACCCATGCATTACAATGCAAAAAACCATGCACTGCCTCCTCAATAATACACAGGTAGAGGCAATAGCAATTTTCAATAAAAAACAGTTTCGAAATGTCATTTGGCAGTGGTAAATATCAATCATTTTTATTCCTAATTTGGTCAGTTTCCCTTAGTAAAAATACGTCACAGGTGAATACTTTCCTGTTGAAAAAATTGATATGAAAACAACCAGCGTGTTCAAGAGTGATGCTTGTGTGGATGTGGTTATGAACTGGAATTTTCATATTGGAATAGATTCTATAAGGACAAATGGATATCTATAAAATGTAACTATTTTTGAACAAAAAGTGTATTGGGGGTGAAAAACAAAGAACTACGTTACCACTGGCCATTTAAGAGTTTAATTACCCACCCTCTCCAACACTCAGCTGCTGAGCCACACCACCATGAAATAGCCTCATTGTCTAGGGTTCCTATTGAAACATGCACTATGGAGTATTTTTCCACGTGGTCAATATTGGATCACATACGGTAACATACCTGTCAACCATCAGTTGTACTGCCATAACTTTGTGTATAATCTACTGATACGCTCCAATATGTTTACTATAATCTCACTTCATTTGTTGAATACACACATAGAATGTTTGTAATGTTTGGTTGAATAAATCAACAAGACAAAAGACGCAAACTGAGCTTTTATTGACTTTTCTGGCTTTGTCTGAAACTGTAAAAGTGTCTAGAGCTCATTGGTAATCTTGAGACACCTTTGGGTCATATCCTTGAAATGGAACACCAATTGTGATATAACTATCCAAATCTTTCTTTTTAAAGCTCATCCAATACCTAGCAAAACAACTTAATAACTTAAAATTTTAGTGGACATCCCTAGTATTATGATTGTAGTCTCTCTACTCGATTTAGTATTGATTGTTGGATTTTTTTTTTGAATTCCTAATCAGATTCAGAGTTGTGATGAGGGTAAAAGAAGTAGGTCTATAACTTAAGCAAAAAATTCACGTATGTATTTAGACATCTACAATCTATCGGCCTATCACAGAAGGGGCAAATTTACTTTTCATCCCCCTTGTTTACCAGCCTTTTTTACCATTTTTAACGACCCATTTCTCAGACGATTTCACATTTCATCGCTTCCTATTTTATTATTGGTCGGCTGATTGATTTCTGGCTGCCCCTTTCTCTTGACCCATATGATTGAAACCCCTTCCCCATCCCTCTCCTACACGGTCCTATGATCGTAATTTTTGCGAAAGCCAGAATATGAGAGCGCCCTCATGTGGCCTCTCTTAACCATCAATGATGTGTGAAGCATGTTTATTAATTATTTCTTTATGTGATGGAGTCCTATCCGTATTTGATTTATCTAGATCTTCAAACAGGGGACAAATTCCATTGGTTTCCATTGTATACTCAAATTAAAATAATGGATAACAACATGTAGTGGGGGAATTATTTGATGAAAAGTGTACGCACAGTTGTTATAAATAATAATTCATCGTTAAGATAAAGGGGGCCAACTCCGCCCTATTTTAAACTTAGGGAGCACGCCCAAAGGATATGAAAAGGGGGCGCAGCTCGAATATTTAAAAATTGGGATACGTTAGGCTTCAATAAGTATTTCAAAAACAAAAATAAAATAAAATGGGGCCACATGCCTTTGCACCTTGGTCTGCATCTGTAAAATTCCATTGACAACACCCTATCTTTCTTTTCTCCTAAGCATGCACAAACACACACACGCACACATACATCTCACTCATCTTCAACATACAAAACCTCATCCTTCCACACGCACCACACACACACACACACCCTCACAGTACACGCACCCTCTCCTCTTGTGTATGTATGTGAGAGAGATCCATACATACACAACCTCTCTCTCTTTCACACACACACACACACACACCCTCACTATCTCTCACACACATATGCACCCTCACTTCCTATAAACAGATACAAAACCTCTCTCTCTCACACACAAATACACAACTCTCTCATTTCTACAACATACACAACTTCTCTCGATCCTCTCTCTCGCTCACACATATACCACACCCTCTCTCTCACACACACGCACCCTCTCCTCATTCTTTCTCTCACACAAGACTTACCTCTCGATGTCTCTCATTTACACATACCCACACCCCTCATTATCTCTCTCACATACACACACACACGCACTTTCTACACATACACATCTTCTCTCGATCTCTCTCTCTCTCTCTCTCACTCACATATACACATCCTCCCCTCTCTCTCTCACAGACGCACCCTCTCCCAACTCTTTCTCTTCTCATACACAACACCACCTCACATATCACAAACACCATCGCCCTCACACACACAACCTCTCTTCACACATACACATCTTCTCTCGATCTCTCTCTCTCACACACTACTATCGCACCTCTCCACTCTTTCTCTACACGCACCACACACACCCTCACTATCTCAAAAACATCATCACCATCGCACTCCAATCTCTCCACACATACATATACAACTCTCTCGCACACATACACATCTCTCTCCCTCTTTACCACACACACACACGTGCACGTACACACCTCTCTCATGTCTCTTTCACGGCACACACGAACACTCATCCTCACCCTATCTCTCCTCTCTCTCTCTCACACACACAGAGCACACACTCTTTCTCTTCACATATACCCATGGAATTGGACATTTGATATAGTAAATAGCGGTCGTATTTTACGAGCTGTGATTGGTTGAAAGGTGTCACGTGTCGTGCAACATTCTGGTATGTTGCACGGTTTTTTGTTTATGTTGAACGTTTTTTGTTATGTTGCACAGTTAAATCCTGTGTTAATGAATGGTGAATCAATTGCCTTGTTGCGCTAGCGCGTATATAACAGTAAAATGTGGGCACAACAATAGTACACGGAGCAACAATAGGTCACAATAGCTTAATTACAACAAAAGTGGCAACTTGGCAAAGTAAAACCAAATTGGCAAGGTCAAAGATCTAGGGGTCTATTCTACTATAATAAATAGTACATGCTCATTTAAGCAACATTAGCTATGTGAACTCCAAATACTAATTATTCCCATGCACATCTGTTTCACCTCGACCTCCGGCCTCTGAAAATAAATGTGCCCTCGGGATAAATTAGTATTTGTCGGGCACATAATTAGTATGTTGCATGGTAGAGCATGCATTATTATATAATGATGCCCATGCCCCATCAAAAAATTGTGGGCTCCAAAATTTTACAAGTCACATAATTTGACTGATCATTCTATAAAAAAAAACCTTGTTTTAACTATTGTACATGTAGTAATAACAGTTGTTTCCCTCATAATTATTTGTCTAAAACTAACAAAATTAATCAAAATACAATAGTACTTGATAATATATTTATTTACATAAATACAGCTTACAACTCAATGGAATTCCAATATAAGCAACCATTCAGCTGTAGTGGATGACAGCATATTATTATTAGATATTTGAAAATTAATTTACTTTTCAGTACCCTCCTTTTATAAGGAGCACGGTTACAATAAAATGTTGTTCTAACAAGGCGAACTTGCCCAGTCCCATTTCAATTCATGTGCATACTTGTGCTTATGCTTTCCATGGAGTGAGGTTTAAGTTGGGATTACCAGTGATTCAGAAAAACGCTAAACACCTCAAACATGGGTAATTTTGAAGATTATATCTATGAACAGATAACTGTTATATAGGCCTATGCCTACAAGAGATTTTCCGCTGAATAATTTGGTACCGTTTTTGTGTGACATTTGGATAAGAGAAGGCATTGTTTAAGGTGATCTAAGGTGCCAAAATCTTATGTTGAAGCAAAAACTTAACTTGCGAAATGTTAAGCATACTCTACGCAAGATACGATCACATTCATGTATACCATCCTAAAACATCAACTGACACTTCTTTTTTTTTCTAAATATTTTTGATAGTTATTTCCCCAAGTTATTAAAAAAATGAATTACCTGTTCGTCGCGTTTCTAGGACTGTCATTGTGGCACATCAGAGGACTGCCAAGTTCCACTCAAGTCACAAATCCATTCACAATAGGAACGGAGCGCATTTGAATTATCTTTTTGCAAACAAAACAATAGCAATGAATGCATTGTGCAGTTTCGTGCCCACCTTTAATGCATTCAATGACATTGTTTAGTGTTGACATTTCCTATAACAAGAGAAATTAAATACCAATTGATTGGAAGTCCATTGAGAATTAGCCAGGTCTATTTAATATGCAGAGGAGGGATCATTGACATGGCGTGCAAGATTAACACGATTAAGAAACAACAGAGCACTGGCCAGTCTCAAAACTCTCTTAAATTAAATTGGTCAGTAACGAACGTTTATCACCGCAGTGATACCTTTCTTGCACAAATCAATTTTCATCACAGCAAAATACCTCCTGAGTTTTCCAGCAGAAAATTCACATAAAATTGGTATCAAAGTATTTTGAAAGATACTTCTTTCAGTGGGTGTAACACAAGACCTATAAAGATAAAGTTATGCTGATTTTTTTCTCGAAGCCTCATTTTGAATGCAGGTACAATCATTGGATTAGATTTGGATTTTAATAATGAGTAGGGTTAGGTTAGGCTAGGATCGAGATCATCAACTTTAGAGCAATGTCTGTTTCTGTCCAGTGACGAGGCTACGAGAAATCA
>CALNVZ010000674.1:4509443-4558369 GCA_940671915.1 Paracentrotus lividus | reverse complement strand
AATTATTATACGGGAAGAAGCAAAATCATAAAAATAGTACAATCTAATTTTTATTATTTACGATATGTTAAATATACATTGCTACCATTGCTATTTGACCTCAATCGCCACAAACCGAAATTTACACCGAATTTTTGCCTCATTTGCCGTATTTACCCCCCCCCTCCCCACCCCCCCATTGAATAGCGCCCTCCATTGACGCAGGATGCGCCGCATGCGATCCTATACTCTTCCTCTAACTCGTCTCGCCCCAAAAAACTTTCGTGTGTTTGCAAAGGATAGGGGACGGAGGGAGGTTAATTGTAGGCAAATTGTATATTCCATATCGTAAATAATAAAATTAGTTGTAATTTTTATTGATTTACTTCAATAGAATTATAATTGCCTCCATTGCTACGACGCACCCGACAAAGATGGAGGGAACCATAACGGTTAATGAAACTTATGGAGGACGCCGCCGCTGAGAGGTGCTGGTGAGAAAACACCCTCGCTGCGGCGATGTCTTCTCAGGTAAAAGGGAGGTGAAGAATTCGCAGGACGCCAAATAGGGCCGCTTTGCAGGATATCTTCCACCCCGACCCCGTTGTAAATAGCCCAGAGGAGCTGATCCTCCTGGTCTGATGGGCTGTGGATAGTTCCCTCTTCAAGGGGCCTTCACTCCCTCAGCCTTGATTGCGGAGATTATTCCACCGGGATACGTATCTCTGACCCTTTTTGGGTGTGTCACGGGAAGTACAATACTGTGAGATTTGCGGAAGTTCCTCCGTTTCTCTTTTGGATGTCCATTTGAGGGCCCCTAACGGGGGCCCAGATTTGTCTGTCTTCTGATAGATGAGAACCCCGTCAGAGGCGATATGAAGATCTCGTAGAGCCCGACGAGGCTGTTTCGGTTCTTCAGCAATGAATGATGTGATAGAATCAGACGACCCCTGTCTCTCCCAACGAATATTGACTGGTGATAAGTTGAGAGGACCATTGTAAGTGACTCCTCCTTTGCCCGGAGAGGCGATTAGCTAGTGAGAAGCTTTGTTCTACATGGATTAATTCAGGAAATCGGCGTCAAAGGCTCGACGGTGGCTTTTGCAAAAGCTTCCAAGACTTTGGGAGATTCAGGCTGGAGGTCAAGGGCCTTAGAAAATAGGGCGTTTTTTAAGATAAAAGGCCGCTCTAAGCAACGCCGAGACGCTGGGGGAGCGTCCGAGACGCGATTCCCCCTTATGAAACCAAGTATGACATGGCCGAAATAGTCCCGAACGATATCACGAATCGTCGAAAAGGAGACCTACCCTTATCGAACCATTAGAAAATAAGGAATCGGCAATAAGAGGCAAAGGAGCCTCTCTGGGTACACCCCAAGAGGTTCAGCACCAGGCAAAGAAGCCTCACAGGCGCTGAATTGCTATACAAATCCTAGTAACTTCCGCCTACTTTAACTAGCCAGCTTCAGCTGCTCGAGTCTGAAAGCATTCATCCCCTATCCCGCTGGCCGTAGGGCATTGCGATTGAGATGAAGGTGCGATGATCGCATTGAAGAACCCCCGACAAAGCCGTTGAGAGACTAAGTCCGTTGGCTGGAAGGGGCAGCGGCTCCTCCTACTAACGGAGCACATCAGATGCCTGAACCCAGGACCCGACCAGGCCACGTGGGGACGCAATCAGACCACCTGTGCTGTCCTCCCTGTTTTTTGAGAACCAGAGGGATCAGCTTGCAATGCGTGGGGAAGGCCTCGTACGCCTTCACCCCTTCCAATGAAATGAGAACGCGTCAAACCGAACAGCCGAACAGTCTCCCCGATCGGAGCACGGAAGTCTGTTGTTTCGGGAGCTCTGAAGATCTATTTCCAGTCCCGAACCTCTGAATTCACTACCGAGCATTGAGGCGACCATCCTTTTCGATGGCAGCGAGCGACTCGGGTTAGAACATCTGCTATAGATTGTCCTCCGGATGTGGGAGGCCATATTCAATTTGAAATTTAGTCTTTCTATTTTCCGGCTGTCCTATACTCCCTTACTATTTTACTTTATTTCTCTCTCTCTCTCTCTCTCTCTATCTCTCTCTCTCTCTCTCTCTCCGTCCCTCCTCTCCACCTCCTCTATAATATATCTTGTCACAATTGTCATGACTATATTATTTCATGACATCTGAATGGGTCGATGGACTACTTGGAGCCCTAACTGAACTGTTAGCTGGTAAACAAATCTGAGAGGCTTATGTTCTTTTGGGGCCATTGGTCGAACAATTTCCAATTTATTATTTGAGTTTTCCTCGTAATAACAAATATTATATTCATTTTGAAATATTACTTGATTTTCGATCATAATGAAAATTTCGCTATTTTGAAATATCTTAATTTTGATAATATGGTTTCTCTTTTAATTTCCGGCTACCTATACTGTCATAGTTTATATATCTTTTTGAGCATCCTCACCACCTCCTCCATAACATGGATTTTTAAATTATTATTTTATATGACGCACCTTTTTCCTTCACTCTCTCTTTTTGGGGTGTATATTTTTTATGACGCCCTTTTTAAAATTTCATAAAAAAATTAAAATTAAAATTAAACAAACAAACTATAAAAAAAATTTCAGCCGACCCATTTTTTGTCTGTTTGTTTGTTTTCGTTTTTTTTTTACTGTTGTTGTTTAAAATATATTAATAAAAGAGGAATATCGTGTTGTTATATTACATGTAAAAATGTTTCGATACCTTGAAAACCGTCCGCCATAGATTGTTTATTCCTTTTCCCCATCTCTCTCTCTCTCTTTCTTGTCTCTCTCTCTATCTTTCCCCTCCGATTCAAGTTGCTTTCTTATACATATTTTATATATGCGATTAGACTTCTTTTCCTTCTAGATTTTGCTAACTTTGCATTCGGAATTAATATCAATCATCACACACAAAAAAAAAACAAACAAACAAACAAAACAAAACACACATTTCAGGCTCTGCTAATCAACGAATTATTCAAATACAGTCACCACTTACTTTTATCCTTTTCTCGTTCCATCCTCTTTCTATACTCATAGTTTTACTTTCGTTTTCCTTTTCCTCTCCGGATTTTGCCACTATTTTTTTTTACTCACCTTATATGGTATAATTGAAGAAATTCCTTTTCAGGATGTATCATCTCAGATATTAAATATTTTATCAAAACATTATTCTTGAAGCGCGCAGCCCTCCCTGAACGGAAATATCAAAAACAAAACCCAATAAAATACTTTAAAAAAGAAGGGGGAAGAAAAAAAGAAAAAATACCCGAATTAAGTTAGACTGAGAGGTATATGAGATAATTAGTTTATGATTTACACAGTAACCGGTTACGTAATATAGGCCTATAACTATTTAAAAAAAAAAAATCTAAATTTTAGTGGTTTGGTTTCTCGATCAATTTCCCGGCTGTCCATCCTCCCTTACTTTTTTTTAAACTTTAATATAGTAAAAAAAAATTTTTAAAAAGTATCTCTCTCTCTCTTCTCTATATCATGTATATTTCATTGCTTTTTTCTTTTTTTTTTGTTGTTGTTGTTGTTGCTGTGATTAACTTTGTTTTTGCTTTCTTAAAGACACCATAGATTACAGCGATCGATCGATCGGCAGAAATTCCGGTCTTATCTCATCGCAAATGGCGAGATTACATCCAAACGGTCGTATTTCATGACTTCTGAATGTAACGTTGCACTGCTTTTTTTGTTAAGTGATTTGTTGAGCAAAGTGTTGTGAAACCTAAAAAAACAAGACGGCGACAAACATTCGCACGAACCTCGATACCAAAGAACATAGAGGGAATGAAAGCGTTACTTTCACGCGTTCATGCAGTACAGCTACGATAAGCTGTGTGTGGGTCTCGCTGCGCATCACCCGCAAAACACGCGAGAACGGGTACTACCCGTTTTCGGGCAGTGGCAGCTCTCCGTTTGATTGCCTTCGGCTTCGGCTTTTTTTATATAGACTAAGCTGCAGCCCCGTGGCAGCAATCCACCGGGGCTAGCCACAGGGGGCCCTAACCCCCACCCCCTTTCCAGCAACTCCCATATACCCAGCGGAATTATACAGACAATAATGCCCCGACGACACCCACCATATTTTTAGTAAGTTCTTGATCGATGACTGGGAATCTTCATTCTCTCTCCCTCTAATTTTTATCTCTATTGTCAATTTTATTACTTCTTTTATTCTGGTTAAAAAGGAAGACTATTAATCACTTATTGACACGAGAGAAAGAGTCATTTTTATTGACCCGTATTCGACCCCGAAACTTACGCCCAAAACATTTTACTCACTTTTACATTCACTTCCAATTATATTACCGACGAACAACCTAATGAACGCAACTAAGTCAGAATGATTAAATTCGGCCTTCATTTTTTCAGTGCACCATTCTCCGCCTTTTCCCACCCAAAGTTACGCAAGTTAATTTATGAACGATATAGTTTATTTTGTTTGTTCGTACACTTTCCTTTACTCATATGCCGCTTTTCTTTGCTGACATAGTACAATTTAATTTCAGAAATAAAGCTCCTTTTCAGATCAGAAACACATCAATTTGATTTAATTTTTCATTTGGAGTTTGAATTTGCCTTCCTAAAAAAAAGATATACCCTTTATTAATTTTCACAAATAAACAAATACCGACTCAGTCCACACTCTTAATACTTTAATCGGATAATCCCCTACGACAGCGCGGGGAGAGATTGTTTCGCTACCACCGAGGAGGTTGTTATCCCAAGAGTAAACAAAGGCCATCGAAGAATGACAGGCATGTCTATTTTGCATAACCTATCACGGAAAATTAAATAAAAATTGGACCCGTTCTTCAAAAATACTGCTTTAAAAAGTGTCGCATTTCGAAAAATGTTTGCTCTGTTAGGAGAACTTTTAACGTAGATTTCAAATATACCAATTTCGAATTGTGATTTCAATCACTGCTCAATCTGGGTTTTTTCCTCAAAATAAAAATCGGCAGGCGATTATCTTCCTTATCGGATTAACTCCAGCGACCCAGACGCTCTAATCAGATGAAAGACTACCCGTTCAGACGTTTTTCTTTTTTTCGTCCGTCGCTCGTACAACGGGTTAGCACACACCCTCGCCTATGAAAAGGCGTTGTCGGAGCGTGAAATACCGGGCCAGTCTTGAAAGGAGACAGGGCACTTCGACGGACACTCTTCCGTTGCCTCCTTGTTTCGCGCGTCCCTTAAAGCACGCGAGCCAATGGAGTTTCGTCGTTCAGGGAATCGTCGGCAGCGACCAACCGAGCTCGTCGAAGAAACGAAGCCCGCGAGCCGCAAGGGAACCCGGCCTCCGTCGACCCCCGATCGGCGCGCCGGCCGCGCTTCGTGGAAGACGGAATGCTGCCCGTTCTTCACGCGGTCCTACAGCGGTGCGGGGTCTACGGGGAGCGCGGATGCAGCACGGCGGATTCCTTAGCGTAATAATATAGCGATTTTGCGATTCAGCTCTCGCTAGTGTAGCATCATCTTCACACTTGACTCATTTGGGGGATTTTTCCCCTGATCCTTATCGCTTGCTACTTTATTCGTTCAAGCTTACTGCAGCACCGCCAAAAGAGACTTCTAGAGACTTATTATTGGTTACTGACTCACCTGGTCCAGCATTGTCGACCCATCGATGATGAACTCCGCTTCCTGAACACCTTCCCGACCTCATCCCGTCACCTCTGACCTTGACCTTGATGGTGGTCAATTGGTATCTCCTCTGTCTTGGAGTAAAGCTTGAGTGGTGACCCTTTTATCGGAAGCCGGACCATGTCACCCTCAGTTCGTGCTCACCTGAAATAGATGTCAGTAATAATATTTTTTATTTTGTACGTAATTAATGCAGACTTTGTGGATTGCAAATGAATGAATTAATACCATCAACAACATTTGGTATGTGATGAGACAATGATCTAACGGTGACACAACATTCACTCCTGCAACAATTTTGTTAGGTTTAGGGTAGGTTTAGGTATAAAGTCCAGGGTGTTGAAGTTGGCCATTTTCAATTAAGTGTACGGAATTTGCAGCGAGCAATGGTCACCGTAGCAATTGTCATGGAATCGATCTTACAAGATACAGTGTACTTCAAAGGATATATTGTTGAGCAGTAATGTTTATTTATCAAATAGTTTGGACCAGTATAAAATCCCAGTCACGTCTTTTCAGATGGTGACGAGAGGGTCCATCCAAAACGTAATTAATGATATCTGATTGATACATACATGTATATCAAAGCCTTATCAGCCAACCACATTGTTATTTCACACTGTTGGACATTATTATAATGAAAGTTTTCTATACCTGGTTCATCAGGTATGAAGGTTACGCTCTGTCTTCCTTGCATCTCTGGTTCTACATTCAAAGGTACTCTGCTTGTGGGTGTGTCCAAGTCAGCTTGCATCATACCTGAAAAAAACAATTGGAACCATCTCAGTTTCATTTTTCTTGAAAAACCCCATCATTTCTTTTTCTTGAAATTAATCCTAGTTGCCTTGTGCATCCCATTGACTGTCTAGTCATTCTTGATGCTTATCTTCACCACTCTTACTTTCCTTGGTTAAATCACTTTGATTGATTCATATGTTGAATGTACCGGTATTCATTCTGAGTGTAACGGTCTTAGCTGGTCCAGTTTCACTTGTATCAAAGACGATTTTGAACTCCTTATTCCTGGTCATCTTGTGCTGCCACTGACTGAACATTCTTGATTCTACCCTGTATGACGGTTACTTTCCTTTGGTCAGTGAATTTGATTGTATTCTATGATTGCATTTGTTGAGTGTATTTTGGGGTTGAAATATTACCTGGACCCGTTGCATAAAAACTTCTAACCGGAGTTTTTCGTGTTTAAATTTGAAACTCTGTTAAAGTCCGAAAACTCCGGTTACAATATTTTTCTGGATTTTTTACTGTTTTTTCCATTGCATAAAACATACCAGAGTTTTCAAAAGTATTAATGCAATAAATTTTTAGGGAGTTTTAAAACTCAGGTTGAATAACCTAAGAAATAGGTCTACATAAGCTGAGATTTTTAACCCGAGAAAACTCGGGTTATGAAAAAAGTTTTATGCAACACCACATGCTGCCACTGGTATCAAAGACGATCTTGCACTCCTTATTCCTGGTCATCTTGTGCATGTCATTTACTGTGTGGTTATTATTGATACTACATGTACATTGCTGTCCACTAATATTACTGTCCTTTGGTTACATGTAGTCACTTTTATTACATTCTTTGATTGCATTTATTGAGCGTATTCTGGGGTTGAAATCTTACCGGGTCCAGCTTCGCTGGTATCAAAGACGATCTTGAACTCCTTATTTCTCGTCATCTTGTGCATGCCATTGACCGTCTGATCATTCTTAATACTACTCTTTACGACTCTTACTTTCCTTGGGTCAGTCACTTTGATGTGAAAGGGACTTCCTGAAAGTCACATAAAATGAAATAAAATTAATTATTGGTCTGACACATTCAGCTTTTGTCAAAAATTGTACTTTTTATCTCTCTAAATGCTGGTGCTACAGGATTAGAAAAACAATACTGACAGGATAATTTCCAATCACTACAAGCAATATTTAATTATATTATTTTAGACATTATCAAGAAGAAAAGCTACAATTGTGGCATACGAAGGGTAAAATAAGGATCCATAATCCTTAATTCCATCAGTGTGCAATTATATTATAGTCAAGGCAAATCTAGACAAAGAAGAGGAAGATTTTTATCTGTAACAATTAGACTCTTCGTTGACAGTGACAAAAATTGATCATATTTTGTGTTTCACTTTTGTAAGAATAATATATATATAGACTTGTATTTACTGTATGTCCACATATATAAATTTCAAAATCTCAATATTCTATGATAAATATGGAAGAAAGAAAAAAAAACATCATATCAAACATGGCTATACAAGAAAAATTTGTTACCTGGAATCTGTTTGTCGGACCAGTATATCTTGAGTGTAAACATCCCCACCTCCACGGGTATGTATGTCACTGTGTAAGTACCGTCCCTATTTTCATCAACACTGACTTTAGCCATGGAATTCGGTCCTGTAACATTGTGAAAATAAGAATATTTTATTCAATTCTACAAATATTTTTCTCCCTTAGTGGAAAACAGGAGACAAGGTCGAATCATGCATGTACAGCAGAGGAAACCTGACGCAAAAATATGAACAACTCTCTTGTCATTATTTGATTTCTGATAATAAGAGTTTTTTTTTTTAAAGAAAGAGACCTGAATAATGCAGATACATGCTGAATTTCATTAACAATTAAAAATGTATATCTAAATGGAGAAGGAATTATCTCCTATGAGGTCTGTATTATATGTACTTTAATGCACGTTAGCTATAGAAAGCTAAAAATATTGTCTTCTTTTTAATGATACATGTATTTGTTGAAATAAAGTCATTGGTAATTATAGGAAGAATTGGGACTAATACAAAATCAATCATTGCATGAACCACTTTTTGAAACTCTATAAAAAATAAAAGAATTACAAAGATTGAGAGAAAGTTAATACACTCAACTCCTGTCATAACAATCATGGGTTGAATGATATTTCACAAGAAATAGGTGATACTGCCAGTATGAATTTCAAACATGTGCACATGTGATTATGTTCAGTGTAATCTACTTGGTTCCAAGCATCTCATTATAACAGGAGTTGACTGCATTGACATTTCAAAGTATTTTGCACTCAACTTGTACTCTTAAGTTTCCACCCGTCCTTGCAGCTGTTAGACCAAGTATGTATTAACCAATGAGAACTTACACCATTTTTAGTAGACCAAAAGGGTTTAGTATTATACAAACAGATAATTGGACCAACTGCTGTTAGACCAAGTGGATTTAACCATATAAAGTGACTTACCTCCACCTGTACTCTTAGTTCACCTGGTCCTGCAGCTGTTGGATCTACGGTGAATATTGCTGGTGTGTCTTCCTGGCTCTGGACAGACCCTCCCCATTGCTTTACACTTGGAAGGATCCCTCACTGATATCCTCATTGGTCATCTATGTAAAAGGAATCAAACCATTTATTAGGAAGGGGTGTGTTGGTGTTTTCAACTTGCCCCTCTCTTTCTCATTCACTTTCATTGGTTAGCCTTGCAAAAAAAATTCAAATGAAAAAACTTGAAACTACCTGAAACATGCATACAATGAAAATAAACCTGTTTCCACGAAATCGAAGTTAAAGAACAGCAGTGACCTTTGAATATCTAAACAAAATATCATATTAATAACAGCATCTAGACATATACTGTTTGATCTTTGTATTGAATTAGTAGCAATATTAATTAGCTGAAGTAATGTTCTTCTTTAAATGTCGGTATATTAAAAGAAACAAAATAAAGCATTACAAAAATACATAATTAGAAATATTTACACAATTTGTACATTACAAAATTTTGTGTATGATATGGCACATATACATTAACATCTGCATGGTATATCAAAAGTTTTTAGTAACCATATTAATTATTCAAAATTAAATGTCTACCCGTGATGGACTGTCCATTCCACTTGATATCCACAACATAAGAGCCTGTTTCTTTAGCCTTAGTGTGTACTGTGAAACCGCCCTCCCTAGTGATGCGGACTGGTAACGGGTGTGACCATTGGTGATGTCAACGCTGATATCACCCTGGCCAGCCTCCTGGGTGTCAACTATAGATAACATGATAATAATACGAGTAATTATTTTATTTTTGTCCATCATTGTTAGAATTTATCAATCTTTATTAGAAAACATAAAAGTATGTCCCTCACTGCAGAAAAGATAAATATGAGAATTTTGTTTTCTTATATTTAAAGTTTTTATTTATATTTGAAGTGCATGTTTACTGATGAAATAAACAAAATATCATTTTGGGCTGTGTTTAAGTATTGATAATTTTATAGAAACGGAAAATTGTATCACTAAATCCTAAAATAAAGAAGATAACATTTTTAGTATGCATTCTGAAGATGAAAAGAATAATTTTAAATGTTTGGGTTTACCTTGGAATTGAAGTTCCTCCCCAATAAAAGCTGCTGCATTTCCTCCGACCTTAACATTCCTTGGATAGGACGACATATCTTTTTCAACGTTGAACTTATAGGGCTCCTCGCACCATCTCACCTCGACATCTCACAGATACCTGAAAAAATGCCATTCACACCAGAGGATGTTTGAAATAGCGATTAGTATCGGAATTCAAGGCCCGTCCTCCAAAACTGTCATAATTACTAGTTCGCGGACATCCCATTGAAAGTCGGTGATAATTCTACAATTTGTTTCCTTATGGGATGTCCAAAAATTTAGACTTATAACGGTTTCGAGAAACAGGCCCTAGGATATAACTTTCTAAAGTAAACAATTTCACAGGCTAACGATAAAGATAACAGAGAAGATGGTCTCAATTGCAAACATGTGCCCATGTCTCTATCTGTCTCTCTGTTCAGTATACTGGTAGTGGGATATTGGTAGTTGGCTGCATCCTGAGCACTGTGTTACAATGGAGTGGACTGTACTAGGTCCTGCAAGGGATGTGAACTGTACTTCAACTTGTTCTGTACTTAAATCTTTAAGACTGATAGGAATAAGGCCAACGGAAACTTAGCACCTTGTTATAATAGGAGTGTAATACATGGAGGTCCTAACTTATGCATGCCCCCATCAAAGGGTGTGAACTGTACTTCTACCATTCTCTACTTAAATCTTTAAGACTAATAGGAACAGGGCTTAACTGAGGACCTTTTTATAACAGGTGTAGACTGTAGTAGGTCCTACTTTATGCATGCCTCCATTGCGGGTTTGAACTGTAGGCTACTCCTACTAGCTCTGTACCTGAGCTTTTAGGACTGATAGGAACAGGACTTCCGCGAGTCTCTTATAATTGGGATGGACTGTATCCTACCTTATGCATGCCTCCATCGAGGGTGTGAATTGTACTTCTACCAGTTCTGTACTAAGAGCTTAAGACTGATAGGAACAGGACTTCCGGGAGACTCAATCTGTGCAGAGATGTCCTCGACGGAGACCTGCTGGTCTAACACTCTCACATGTATTGTCACCTGGTAAAAAGAGATGATAGAATGATCATTTAGTAATTCTTCATTATCAGTAGTGGTCCATCCAAAGACCAAAAACCTTTTCATCTTCTGAAAACTGTGCCTTCTAGGAGTGATTCATTAACAGTGATCACTACCATTCCTGAAAGTGATTTTTGGGATTGAATTCAATCACAAACAAATTCAAAACAAAATACTTCATAGAAGAAAACTTAATGTCTATTCTTATTTGCCCTAGAAAAGTGACACCTCAATTATGTGTCATCCCTATATTACAGTAAACAAAATAAAAACAGAAAATGAATGATTAGAATATCTTGGGGAAAAAAATGAGGACTTTCAATGTAGTGTTTATTTAAATATAAACATGCAGTTTCTCTGGTAGCAAGTTCAAACATTGAACAGAATGGCTTTAAGTCACTCCATTGCTGTAAAATTGTAATCCTGTTCAAATATTGAAAACTATTTTAAAGTCACAGCATTGCTTTAGAATTGCCTGGCTCAAGAGTTGAATAGTATTATTCACTCCAGAGCAGAGTGTTGGCTTTGTACACCCGCATTGTTATAATGTTTGCTCTGAACCTGTTATTATGATGCATGATCAATCAACCATATACATGCATGCATTCCTCAAAATATACAAACAAGTAATTATACAGTTAAAATTATACAGTATTATATGACATTTCACCTGTTATGAAAGCCTCTCTCAATGTAAAACCTGTTTAAACCTGCTTTTGATATTAAATACTCTTAATATATTTCTACTTTACTTAAACAAATTCACCCCACTTAATCTAATCTTATCCAAATCTGGAGCGATTAGATACTTGTAGTTCTTCAGCAGTGGCTCTGCGTACCTCTTCAGGAGATTCTTATCTAATCGAAATCTAATCATTCCTTTTATACCCTTTGTTTTCTATCTTACTAGGCCATCCCTAGCTTTGCTGTTCTATGTCTTATTAGTGTTTGTTGATCGGATATGTTTGTCATTTTGTCTCTGACAAAGACTCGGCTAGGGTTGAAAGCTTGTGCTCTTTTTGACTGAATTTTACCCATTAGCTTTCTTTTCTTGGATAAGCAGTTTCAGCAGTTCTTTTTCTTTAAATCATTCTAATCTAATCTAATCCAAATCAAAAGAGATTTAATACTCACAGGCACTTCAGCGGTAGCTCTGTGCACCTCCCAGTGGGATTTGTTTCTATTCCTGTCGATCTGCTCAGATCAATCTTTGCGCATGTCCCCAATCCGTCGTCTTTTTGATAGATGCGTAAGTATCGGCTCCAAAGCTGGTCTTAAACGTCTCGGATACGGGCTTAGCCCTGTGGAACCTGCGGCATACGCCATACGTTTAGTTCGTCTACTCCGGTTGGCTTAGTCGGTAGCGGTTAGTGTAGGCTCAACACTCTTTACGGCGCCTCGATTCCTGAAGGAAATAATCAAAAGGGGTGGTATGATGGCTCAGTGGTTTAGTGCAGTGGTCTGGTAATGGGAAGGTCTAAGTTCAAAATTTATTAATTATGTACGCTTGTACCCTGAGTAATTCCTAGGATATGTGCTTTAGTGCTTTACCCCTGAGCGTTGGATACACCCCATCCTGCATACAATGTGAGCACATTCTCCACTCCTTGAAGAGCATTCCAGCCAGGCACCATGAGGTGCTTACCACACTGTAGATGAAACCACAATGACATTTGCATCTTATTGGTTACCCATTTACACATAAGTAGGAGAAGCATGTAGACAAAATGCCTTGTCCAGGACATAAGTACCATTGCCAGGATGAACTCTAAACTTTGCTTTCCAGTCAAGGGATATGACCACTTTAAACTATGTAATTACGGTAGTAAATTCAGCAATGTGTAAACCAAAGTGTGAAAATGTAGGACTACTTGAAACATTTCATAAAAAACAAAAATCATCCTTAAAGGAAGTTTACCCTGGAATTAATTGCTTTTTTAAAAAGGCAGAAAAATATGAGTAAGTTTTGAAGAAAATCCACAAAAAAATGACAAAGTAATGAATGTATCAAGTTTTTGATTTTGTGACGTCACTTGCCGAGCTGTTCTCCCCTTATGTTGTGAAATAATTAAATCCTGTTTCATAATTTATTTTTTTCAAAAATAAATAATTTCAGCTATGCTCTCACATACATTCCTCAGAATAGATCTACATGTATTCATTTATTATCAAACCATGAAAAAAAGACAAATTTATTGATTTTGCATACACAATAAGGATAGTAAATCACAAGTGACGTCACAAATCAAAACTTTAAACTTTCATAACTTTGTTTGTTTGTTTGTTTGTTTGTTTGTTTTTTTTTTTTTGGGGGGTGGTTTCTTCAAACCTTCACTCTATTTTCTGTTTTTTTAAGAAAAACATAAACTCCAGGGTGAACATCCCCTTTAACATTGCGTATAAATCTAAAAGAAGTTTGATTAGTATATCTGCACCCAAAGTCATGAAAGAAAATGAAATTTATTGTAAGTTAGTTATTACACTTATTTCTATCTTCAATTTCATGTGCTGTAGGCCTATATATTACACGTTCTCTAATTTTACATCTTAAAGTATTTCACATTATTCTTAAGATATGGGCAGTACTGTAAATTGTTGATCCTATCTTTTTTTCTGTTTAGAGGGGGGGGGACAGAATTCAAAGGGGCTATCAGAAAATTGTTAATCATGTAGAGAATGAACACTAGAATGAAAGAGATTCGGCCTGAGGGGTTGTTGATGATTTTATTGAAGTGTGTACGTGCATGTAAAGTATGAAAATCAGCTAGTCTCAATCAGTAGTCATTTTGTGTGTTATTTTATTTTAAATGTTTTAGATCAGATACTTGAATTCTCCATGTATTTTCAGAAACCAGTTTATTTAGATATATTTCATCTATAAAATGTTTGGATATAGCAAAATATTTGTTGGTGATTAATTGGTACCATTTTATTTGTGTCTTTTTATGATTAAATAATCATATATTGTTATTGAATAAAAATTCAAGTTCAAGTCAAAATTCTTTAGTTGCATGCTGCAATACAGCTATTCTCTCTAGCTTCTTCAATACTCATCATTCTTTCAACCACTCCTTTGAAAACAAAAGACTTCTAAATTCCTCCACACTTTTTCCTTTGTACTTGGAAAAAATATTTTTACTTTTGGTGTTGATGTTGTCACTTTTGATAATGACTCAGGGTCACATATAATGTATTCTATTGTCATTTTATCTTAGAGGGCTTGGTTCTGGGTAGTAGTTCATGGTTGTTAACCCTGCGACTTACTTGTGATTCGTCATGTTTTAAAAATTCATGTAGAAAATGAACAACTCCTCAATGTCGAGTGTGGAATAATTTTTTTTTTAGAATATAAAATGTTATATCATACATACATTCACACCAGCTTGGCATCAAAAATAAGATTTTTTAAAAAACATACCCCAAACAAGCTCATCGTGACAATCGTTTCTTTTGATGTTCTTAGTGATAATAACATAGGTTTGAAGGTTGTAGCTATTTATGCATGGAGGATTATATATATATATATAAGATAAGATAGAGAATATAAATCAATTGTGGAATTTTAGGATTTGCAACGACTGCAAGATGTTTGCACCAGCAATAATGGAAAATTTTAATTTTCTCCCTCTTTTCTTTGTCACCTTGTAAAGGAATTTTGGATTCATAATACAGTCTCCAATATTATTCCAATATATGAAGAGTTTAGTTCAAAATGATACTATACTTCATCATTGTCTCTTCAGTCATTTACCATATTTTTTACAGGCATCATTGGAAAATAGATATTAAAAAGTGGATTTTCTAAAAATTGCTTTCAAAATCTGAAAAATTAAAAACTTTATCTAAAAATAACTCTGCAACCAAATACATGAGACACATAATACGGAGAAAAGTATTTTTAGAAAAAATGTTATTATTACCCCAAAACATTACATATTTTGCATCAATAAGCTGGAAAGTCTAAAATGTCCTTTTCTAGCATGGAATTACCCATTTATATTTGAAAAATAGCCCAACCCACCTCAATACCTACATTGTGAGAAAAAGTGAGATAGAATAACGTCTTGCATGTTTGTGAAGGGAAGAGGGAAAATATTATGTAGATATAAACTCCAACCAAAATCAAATATTACAAAGTTAGTTATCCAGATTCTACGAGGAAAATCATACTGTTAGGATTAGTATAAGGAAAAATACAAATACTTGCAGTGGTGTCAATGATCAACCAAAAATTAAACATCAAAATTTGCAACAATAAAAATCAGTAATAAGAAAATGAACAAAGTTACTCCACATTCAAATAAATCCAAAAGATTTTTAGAGATAGTGTGCAAGTGAAAAACAGTTAACCTTGCCTAATTTGATCTCACATACAGGTACCTGTAATCAAAGGTCTTTCTAGACATCTTCTCTTTGTTTTTTTTGTTTTTAACCCTTTGTAAGTGAAATTTAAAAAAGGTTATAGCTATATTTCTTCAATCCAAACAGATACAACTTAGGAAAGGTTGACTGTCAATAAAAAAGAATAAAATAGCTGAAAATAAAACTGGAAATATAAACACATTTTGATTAAAAGGGAAAAACCAGTTTGTTAGTATAGGAAAGAAAACGATATTAGTGTCAGTGATAAATAAATTAATAAATTTTATTAGTTATGTCTGCTATTCCCATGATATATTAAAACTACTGCTATTCCAAGTTCAAACAAAAATTAAATGAAACAAATCTCATCATAGCTGGCGAAAAGAAAAGCAGTTGGTTGACAGAAAAAAGACACTGCAAAAGCATATCAGCTAAATTGATTGTTTAAGAAAATACCATCGGAGTGTCTGCCATTCCAGGTCTGATATCTTCTTGATGTTGTCTCCTTGGTTACATAATTGTTATTATCATGGTTGCCAGGGTAACTGTTCTGATGGAGGTAGCCATTTTGGTTGCTATGGATATGTCCATTACTGCTGCTATGGAAACTACTTCCTCCTCCTCCTCTCCACCCTTCTCCATCTTCAACGGCTCGTCCTACAACATGGTTTTGTGTCCTGTTTTGTTTGTTGCCATAGCGACTACTGCTGGAGCTGCTGTAACTGCTACTACTACTACTATTCCTCTTCTGGGGAACGGTGTAGTACCCATCCGTGGTGGAGTTGGTGTTGTAACCGTCGTCTGGTGTGGCATACAACACATCACCACCTGTTGTGTTGTATGTGTATGCGTTGCGGGTTCGGGACTCCTTTACGTTATTCATTCTGAAGGATTATCAGGCCTTTATGAGCCTGAATTAGTGCTGTAGTAATGAAGTTGTTAACTGTCCTGTTGCCTCCTTGTATGCTATGCCTGTAAAGCTAAACATGGTCAAGAAAGGTAGAGATGATAATGACAATGGGCTGGATTTTATATACTGTAATGCTTAATTTGAACATTTTAGTGTTGTTACCACATTGTATACTCTTTTTCTACATATGTCTGTTATGAAAAATGAACTGCATTTATTACATTTTCAAGTTTGATAAGAAGATTTTTCTTTATCTTTTCTCTCTCTGCAGACTCTATCTCCGAAGCTAAGAATTACCAAGAAAGGTATGTAGAAACTAAAACATCAAACATATCAATCATGTGATGCTTCTGCAATTGAAAAATTCGTAACTTATTGAGCTTTTTTTTTTTTTTTTTTTTTTTTTGGGGGGCGAGGGTGACCATGTTCCATGTTATCAAAGAGCTGATGTACATTTTTAAGAGACATTGCAGGAGGACAGGTACCATGAGGCTTAAATGTTAATACCCTACAATGCATAATGCTACAGTGTATATGTTTATTCATCTCGCACCCATCCTATCGGTAAATTAGAGCTAATCTTGCCCCCTGCAGACAAATCATCAACGCTTCTCTCACTATAACCCATTATCATTGCCCTTAATCTCCAATTAACATACATTAGATCTTCTTTGGATCATTCAAGCTAAAGAAAGCCAGAAAGATTTTAGGCTTGCACAGAGCTACCAGCATTCTCACTCTTCGTGTAGACCCATATCAGAGGTTGAAGGCTAGAAATTAACTCTTTGAATCTATACCACTATAGAGCACCATTTACCTTTTCATTACAAAAAGTTTGAAATGAATCAATCTCAAACTACTACAATTTAAATGGTATTTTGAGATTGCATTAACATAAAATTGATTCAGGGCTCTAAATCTTTGCCGCAGGGGTCCTTGATTAAAAAATAGAATACTGTATAGAATCAGGGGACCTTACTGAACATGTGACAATTGAGGCCTGGATTCTGACAAGATAGAATGCTGAGCAAAGACAAGAATACCAATAATATTGAATGATGTATGCAGAATCATTGGTGGTTACTCACAAAAGGTGGAATTGTTGTTATATACAAAATAAGACTTCCATGATCATGCAGTTTATAAAATAAAGCACATTGTATGGTGCTCCAAAATTACTATTTATTGATCACTATAGGTATGTTATGTATGGATTTGGACCATAAGATATACATTATATTTGATAATTATCAGCTGTCATACATATATGTCACTCTTTTAAATCAGCATGTAATTATCCTACAAACATGTAACCTATCAAAGTCAATTAGGGTAAATGTGATAAAACCGTGTATGCATGGAGGAACTGTCAGTTATTGTCTACTGAAATAAGATAAAACCTGTGAGCAAATTTTTCATATTTTGGTAAAAATATTCATATTCTGGATGTATTTAGTGCTTTAAATACATAGATAGTCAAAATCACTAAGCCCTTAACACTTAAAATATCACAGTATTATAATATCATTACACAATGTGTGCACAATCTCCAATTACAAATCAGACAATAATTATTCTAACTTATCAAAATTAATCAGGACAGAAGTCATAAATCCTTTCATTCATGGAGGTACTTTAAGAACTAACTTTTCATTTTATTGGTAAAATATTTATATTCTGGATGCATTTTAGTGTTTTACATACACACTTAGACATCATCACTAAGCACTTAAAAAATAAATATCATACTATTATATAATGTGTGCACAGTCTCCAATTTCTGGAATGCTTTCCAGTCGGTAATCCATACAGAAAATCAGAGCTGTATTTTTGCTCTCTTATACACTGAAACTGCCCAAATGCACACAATACTAGTAACAAGAGATGTGGGTTAATACCCATCGGATTACCACAATTGAAATGGTTTGAGATATTTAAAGCTCTTTGACAGTTTTTAATCTTAAAAGTGTTCCATTCCCCCGTTGTAAGTTACAATGTGAGGCTCTATTTATTGTAGTCAGACGTATTATAATGATTTGTGAGCAAACCTCTCTGTCCTAAACTAATGCAGGCTTGGTGGGGGACTGTTTTACAAATGATATGAGCTAGTTCCATCACACAATAGTTTCTTTGCTTCAATATAGAAAGAAATATTTTTCCAACGTTATATTAAAATACATATTTTCCTTGAATATCTTTTTAATGGACCAATGTGAATGAAAATACATGCAGATCTAAGAAAATTTTACCTGAAAGGTTGTACTTTTAGAGTGTTTTAATTGAAAATGAAAAAGTTTGACTTTTCATAACATAAATTCATAGGGCAAGTTCTTTGCTTTGAAGGATTATTGCCGTCCCATGACAAAAGGAAGCAACTCTGAAACATTATATTTTCTTTAAAAAGCAAAATATATCTGTCATTTAGTTTGATGTCAATGGATTTTCAAAATGTCTTACCTTAAATATCTTTAGGCTGGATATACTTTTATATAAGAAACTAGGCCAGAAAGAAGTTGGCACGAAATTAAATATAAAAACATTAACTAAAAAACAATTAAAAAAAAAAATTGTTTTCAGAGTTGCTTCCTTTTGTCTATGGATGGCAGTGTTACTTTGACATAGAGGCATAATATACAACAACACAAAAATCATATGGAGGTATAATGTACATAGTAACTACACAATTGTCATCCAGTTAGGTAGCGAGGGTCTGAATATTCAAACTATTCTTTCAGTGTTTGCTCTGTATTGTGGGAATAGACGAAAGATTGAAGGTCGATGGGTTGGGCTTGCGTTTGTACCATCTTTCCTTTTAAAAAGAACAATTTGTTATCTGTGGGCAATTTGTTTTCATTTGTATACAGAGTGTGTTGTGTTTTCCTTTCTGGTTTTCACATACAATTGCCAAGAATCATCCATTTTGATTTGTGATGCACAAAATGATGAAAAGTGTTGCACTTAAGTAAATACAAAGTTTCAATCCTGTATGGGGACACTCAAAATTAGGGTTTGTAATGGTGCATTCTATAAAATGTCTTACTTTGAGCAGGATATTTTGCATAGTTCCTATAGCAAATATTTTCACAAAACTAAAATTTACTATCATATTTTGTTAATGAAATGCAGACATACATTATACCTGTATGTATGAGCAAGATGATAAATTGTGAGATAATAAATTGAATACAAAACTGTATGTAGTACAAGTTAAGTAAACAATATATACTGCTTAGAAAATTATTAGAAAGTTATGCAATACTGATCTCTCAAATGTATGTGAATGCAACATAGGTGGCAAATTGAAGTCATATGTCCAATATTAATCTGTGATTTAGAAGTAAGCAATTAATTAGAATATCAAGTTAAATAAAAAAATAACAATAGTACAATTCTTACTAAACCTCATAACACAATAAGGTCTCTATACGTGACAATTACGCGGGGGGGGGGGGGGGGGGGGGGTGGAAACGGTAAAAGTGTGGAAAAACTAATTTAAAATTAAATAAGATGTTAAATATATTTCTAATGTAAAGCACTGATACATGTATGATGATTCTGACATCTTAAATTACAAGTAAACATAACATTTCAGCATGCAACTCATGATACAGCCAGTATTGTGATAAAATAAAACAAAGATTTGAACTATTAAGTCAAAGAAAAAGTATTCAATACAAACCTGTAATCCTTTTACTTAATCTTCAAGGGGTCAATTTTAATCTTCCTTTATAATTTAATCCTCATCCCTTTTGAATCATCTTGAGTACTAAAGGCCTTTTTTTTTCTTGAACAGAATTCAGCCTAATATTCTTGAATACGTTCACTTCCAGACAACCCAGTAGGGAGCCTTGTAACTTCACAACTTTTTCTATTAAACAACTGATTGCTGTGATGTGCATGAATTCCAGTTATGATCACCAAAATACCAGTACTGCAAAGTTCACAAGAAAGCTTTTGACAATGTATCAACTTTTCCTAACTTGAATGTTACTGTGGCAATATTCAGGTCCTCAACACATAGTTATGTAAATCAAGTGTTGTATAATTCCAAGAACCTCCAATGTTTCCAATACATAAGGAAGTTTTATGGCAATTTCAATATCAGTAATTTACTTGCCAGTAAACATCCTGCATGTTTAGTGAATCCTAAGAATAGTAGTCTCCAAAACACCTTTGAGCTTCTCACAAGTCACAAGAAAGTTTGATGATGTCTATTACTTTAATTTTCCTTTCCCTAGCTCTCTATTTCTCCTTCATGGTGAATACAGGGTTATTGTACTCCAATACAGTCAGTATATATCAGGAAGGTTACTGAGTAATATAGTTGCATAGAAGCCTTTCTTTGCACCACCCAAAACAGGAAAGTTTTATAACTCACAGGAGAGTTCCACAAAAAGTTTTCCAGACACCTTTACTCTTGCTGCCTTGTAGTCTATATGACTCCTTTGTAGATATTAACTGTATTTCCAAATATGACAGCAAACATATACGGTCAACATATGATAATTCTCCAATTTATACTATGAATAGGAGCTCTTCTGTGCCAGACTGATATGCTAAATCTTAGTGCTACCTTTCTGTGTGCCCAAGCAAAACATTGAGCTATTCTTTCCTGTCCCGATCCATGCATACAATAGACCTGCCAAAGGGGAGCAGGTATAGGTCCACCACAAATACTTTTTTCTCTCTTTTCAACTCTATTGTCAACTAAACTCTTTCATGCATAACACCGAGGTATGTCACTTTTCAATAGGATAGCCCCCCCCCCAAAAAAAAAAATCAAAGTTTTCCTCTCTTTGATGAGAGGAATTCTAACCAAATAAATGCCAATCTTGCTTTTATTTATATGCAATGAAATGGCTGATTGACCTATATTATAGGCAATTCCACAGAGTGGTATAAACGTACCTGTCTTTTAAGAATTAAACTGGAATTCCAGAAAGATTTTGTGCAGTTACTTAATTTACTTGAAGGGTTGATTTCAATTAATGCTATTTGATTTTTTTCTTCCAATGCACAACTTTCTTTCTGCTCATGCATTTACATACTTGCCAACTGTCCCTATTTAGTAGGGACAGTCCCTACTTTGGGGGAAAAGAAGGAGCATTTATCACCATTTACAACCCTTTGTCCCTATTTTTTGAAAAATCTGTGCACAGTAATCTATAGGAAATACAGAATTGTCCCTATTTTTAAAATTTGTATTCCCACTTTGTCCCTATATTTGGACTCACAATGTTGGCAGGTATGCATTTACTCTAAGTTTTAAATACTGTCTGTTGTAAAAGAATAGCAAACAATTTTCCATAGTTCGATCCTCAATAACAAATATAATCCATAACTATATAGTGTGTCTGGTTTATATTCGTTTTGTGTCCTATAAAGCCATATAAGTTTGCTATCATTTGGTGGAAGGTTAGTTGAAACCTTCCATCCCTCAGCTACTTTAGAAGTTCCATTATCAAAAGCAAGTGGCTTTACCCACCACAGAGATTTAATTTTCTCATATTAGTCGGCAAATAAATACAAAGTATTAAAATGACTATCAAAAGGTGTAAACAATATTCTTCTATTTCAGTATTGGAGAATTTATTTAAATCTCTTCTTATTCTAAAAAATATCAATAATTCTATTCAGAGAAACTTTGCTTTGAAGTTTGGTGTGAATGGCTTTTCTTTCTTGTGCAATTTGACACAATTTAAATCATATAACTCTTTTATTTTGCTCTTGCTAAGGGTGCTATCTCACTTCGCGGAAACAAAGTTGAGAGAGATTTGCCTGCATGGCATTGCACTACATCTGTCTCCTCTGCTGTCTCCGCGACGATTTTTTTTGGGCCACAGGAGACAGATCTTGTACAATGACATGCTGGCTAAATCTGTATTTTGTGTCACATAACCTTTTGTACGTTGCACAAAAGATTTTGTCGAGGAAAAAGCTAGTACAATGCCATGCCGGCAAAGCTTTCTCAATTTTTTTTTTCCACAAAGTGAGATACCACCCTAAAAGAACTTGCTCAAATCTCTTGTTAAGAGGAACCAATACTGTCTATAAAGAGAAACTTGACATTGAAATGGGCATAAAAGATCACACAAACTAATCCCTCTTTAGTGAGCCCAAGAAATGGTGATAGGATTACCATGAGGACCTAGAACTTGGATTACATCCTGATAACAACCTATTCATTTCATTCACAAAAGGATCTATTCAAGAGCTGCTTCAATTAACAAAATAATGTTCATTGGCTTAAGGATAGTACACTAGTTTTTTGTATTTACAGAAAAACTCTACATGTCAATATGAAAAGATGATTTATAATGCAAATAAAACACATTTCTCAGTTAGATTATGATATTAGAATTTGAGGTAGAGGTATTAAATAATAATAATAATAACTAGCATTTAGTGCGCTCTTCATAGTAAACTATATCACAGTGCTTACAGTATATTATTACCCCGGTCATTGGATTCATTTACGGGATTCAAACTCCCAAAAAGCAAAGTTCATTGATAATATTGATAATGATATTTGATGATTATAGCATATTATAGCAATTGTATATAATTCTCTGTGCATTTTCTCTGTACAATAATCAACATTAAATATGAACAAAGTATGAAAGTAAATGAATCATGTGATAAATAAATTCCAATTACATCCATGTATTAATTCAATAACATTTTTGAAAATAAAACATAAACAAGATTTAATCAATCAACTGAATTACGACCGGTAAAGAATATATATATATATAGCATGTTACCTTGCTATGGAAGAAGCTCTCATATGATTAAAATAGAAAGCTCCTGGTCAACCTCGTAGAAATGCCAAAAAAGTCTTAAAGGCTCTCCCAAAACTATCACTGTCCAAATTTTTTTTCAATAAAAAAAAGGGAAATTTGACAATGTCCAAATCTCCTTTTTCAATGAAGAAAGGAAATTTGACAAGACATACAATCAACCCAGATTTGTAGAAACTAAACTTAGGAAACAAAGACATCTTCAAGGCTCTCACTAAACTGTCATTGTCCAAATCTCCTTTTTCAATAAAAATGTAATATTGACAATACATTAATCTTCAATCAACCCTGATTCACTTTAGGTAGCTACCTGTTAAAGATGAAATCCCATGAATGCCAGAGGTAAAACCTGGGTATTAAAGGCTAATCCAAACCATGCAGAGAATCAGTATCATAGGAAAGAGTAAAATGAAATTGAGTAAAACTGTCTATTTTTTGTGGATATTTTTCTCAGATTTCCCCCATTATCTTTCAAAGTGCATCTTATCCTTTTCCTAGCTAAACATATTTCAGAGGAAAATATATTTCACATTTGTTATGCCGATGTAAGCAGACATTTGAGAAATAAAAGGAAAAATATGAAAATCTATATTTAAAAAATATGGAAAGATGTCAACAAAATTAGCCATTTTGACACAATTCTGCCAATCTGAGGGGCCCATGGAAAATACATTGAGGTTTCACATGTACATTTCATAAACTTTAGTGAAGGGCTTTTTTCTCAAAAGCACATAGTAAATCTGACATAACAGCCAATATCTGTCACTTTAGCATGATTATAATATATTTAAAAATTGAATATGAATAATATAGTAAGGGAAGCATTTTTTTCAGAAAAAAAATCTTGATTGCTCAAGTTTTAGGCCTGACTGCTGCTCAGCAATTTTGAAAGGTGAATGTCGGTATGCTCCATGCTATGCTTGAATTGTCACTGTTTGCTTTGTAAAACATAACTAGTGGGTATCAACATAGTGCCATTGTTGCTAAGGACCTTTCTTTCTTTAATATTTCTATACGTTGTATGTATTTCTACCTATTTTACCTATTTTACCTATGTATTTAGGGGTATTTAGAAGAGTAGAAAGAAATCTAATGCTGTAACAAGTTGAATGCCTGAAAAACCAGATAATTTTGAACTTGAAAGAAATATGGGAATGATTTACTCTAATAATATTTTTCATTCAGTAAACCTTTAATATTCTTTTTTCATCATTTATGTACTGCGTATTACATAAAAAATATTTTTGAAGTACCAGGGTGCATGTCAACTATATTCTCTTATGCCATGTATGTTGTTAGCATGATTTCTATCACCTATACCTTCCCATGAGGAGAAAAATTACTGCATGCATTGTCTTTGAAATGAAACTATATTGGTCTGTGATCTCTAACATACAAGTATCTGCAGATAGTTGTATCTCTATTTACAGATGACTGCATGAGATTAGTTATTATCTGTGGGTTTTTCCACTATCGCACTATCAATTTTAAAATGAGAATAGACAAATATTGACTTTTTGAAGATGCATGAGTATGTTAAGGGCTGCCATGCCAAACAAATGCCTTCACGCCAAAATGGTGGGAGGGGAGAGAGCCTTAAGGGTAAGGAAGTAAGTAAAGGCAAATATCATCAAGCGGTCTTATATAATTTGGCTGAAGATTCAATCCTGAACTCTTAAGGGTTTTGATTATTCAGGGATTCAATGTGCATCTAGTAGATGCAGTGTGGTAGCCTAGCATGTATCTGCCTGTGAAATGTTACTAAATGCTCCTACTGAAGGGAGAGTGTGCACTGTAGTACAGAGTTGTAATTGAATCTGATAGTTGAGGAAACGGTGCCTGTTAATGCCTTTTCTCTTCTTTTCTCCATACATTTTTACTGGCAATAATTAGAAACATCCATACATACATCGCAGTAGGAGTTCATTTTGAGGAGTAGTACAGGGCCTTTGGGTAAAGTCTCTAGTCTCACTGTTCAGACACTGTTTTTATACATTTTTACTACACCTCCCTGATTAGTATCCTCACCCACATTGTATCAGAAGCATGTTTGGGACACTCAGGCCTATTAGATGAGGTTTACATATAGACCCAAAGTCCATACAATAAGAAGCGCCCCACCCAAATGTAGAAGGAAAAATATCTAGGAGCAATACAGGGACAGGCCTGAGGGATGAGGTCTGTAGTCTCAAAGTCCATACCCTGTTTTGCATATCATGACTGACGATCAGACGCATCCACAGTACTGCAGGAGCCAATATTTACACTGTAGAAGGATGACGTATATTGTCTCAAAGTCCAGACCCCGATTTGTACATTATGACTGATAATCAGAAGCATCCACGCCACACTGCAGCAGGGCCAGACCTGTGCAATGAGGTCTAGTCTCAAAATCTAAACCCTCTTTTACACACTTTGACTGACAAGTAGAAGCATCCAAGCCCACATAGTCCTTTGTCAGGACTGTTATGTGTGTTTTTTGGGGGTTTTTTTTCTTCTACCCCTACCACACAATCGACCTCTACGCCCGAAATAGAAACAACCCCTCGAATTATCCTTCCCCCACAGGGAGTGAAAGATAGGGGATATCGCGATCAGTGGTGGAGAATGTAGAGAGGGGGGAGAGAAATGAACTACCAACGGGTAGAATCTAGACTAAAGCCCACATTGCAACAGAGGCCAATTACATTTAGGAGCAGGATGAGGTCTATAGTCTCAAAGTTCAGACCTCGTTTTGCACATCATGACTGATAATTAGAAGCGGTCACGCCCACATCGCAACAGAGGCCCACATGAAGTGGCCCTGAACAGTGTGAAGATGACAGCTAGGTTATAGCAATCCCAGGTAGGCTGAAGGACGTGATGCGCGTTCATTTAATTGTTATCAGGTAACAATTCATGGCCGTTCAGCTATCAATTGCCCTATGGACATGCTATGGGAACAAACTTGTTCATCTGTGTTGTGGTTTTATCTTTCACACATGCGAACAAAAAGTTGGCAAAACATCGCACTTGTAAGGTCTCGGGAACGGTGTCATATACAGTCGGCGAAGGAATTGCATCGATGAGAGAGGCAGCCTTGCACTTCCTTAATTGTGTATTCACTTGATGAAGTCTAACCTGTTGCCTTTCTGTGCAAGTGGTTGCCTAAATCCATTTGGGGTCATCCCACAAGACCGACACCCACGAGTCCGACGGCCCATTAGTCCGACACTAGACAAAAATGGCCTATTATACCGACGCTAGCAAATAAAGACCCATAAGACCGACACTAGAACAAACAGGCCCACGAGACCGACACCACAGTAATATGACCTACGAGACAGAAAATTCGCAAATGCGGCCCACGACACCGACGGTAGAGCAAAACAGCCCACGATACCGACGTTATATGAAGTATACCCACGAATCAGACGTTTCTTCAGTTAGGCCCATGAAAACGAATATCCAGGGGTATGGGGCACGAGGCCATGCCCACCCCCCCCCTTATCGGCTAGGCGATCGCAAAAGGGACATGCATACAAAGGCAAACAAAAAGGGGGAGAAAAGAGGGAGGGAGAGAAATTACAAGGGAAGTAAACAAAAAGGGTGGGGAAGGGCAACAGAGACTAGAAGCAAAGAACCATTTGGAGGCAGGTACGTAACAGGAGGTTGTAATGACCCCCCCCCCACCCCCCCCCGGCGCGGATCAAGGTGGCCCGGCAGGCCTGGACCCCCCCCCTAAAAAAAAAAAAATAGGCTCATCCAATATAATTTATTTTTCGTAGCTCGCTATTTGCGCTCGCCATATCAACGTTCATCAAAAATATGATAAAGCACACACACACACACACACACACACACACACTTACACAAATAAGTAAATAAAATACAAGGTCTTCATAGAATTTTTTACATCATAAATATCTTAGCTTGATTAGGTCTACAATTTATTTTCCTCTTCTTAATTCTTTTTCACAAACCTCTGTCAACGTGGGGGAGGGGGGAGGAGGGGGGGGGGTAATAAAAAACTTCCCGAAATAGTTGGTACATCCCCCCCCCCCTCTTGAAAATCTTCCAAAGCCTATGGATTTTTTTAACATGCCGTTGGTCACCTGTCTCCTTATTTTTTTTATTTCATTATCTCTCTGTTGCCCTTCCACCCATTTTTAATTTTTTTTTTCTCGACTTCTCGGCCCTTACCATGTCTCTCTCTCCCTCTTCCACCCCTTTCTTGCCTTTTAGACGTCCCTTTTCTGACTCGTGGGTATACTTCATTTAATGTCGGTCTCGTGGGCTGTTTTGCTCTACCGTCGGTGTCGTGGGCCTTCATTGCGAATTTTCTGTCTCGTGGGTCATATCGTCGTAGTGTCGGTCTCGTGGGCCTGTTTGATCTATGTCGGTCTAGTGGGCTGTCGGTCTCGTGGGCCTAAATTGTTTATAGTCGATCTCGTTGGCCTATTTACTTTACTGTCGAACTCGTGGGTCGTCGGTCTCGTGGGCCGTCGGTCTAGTGGGTGTCGGTCTTGTGGGCTGTACCCATTTCACTGCACATTAAGTATCATTTTCGTGCATGTTAATATTACTTTTGATGTTCGACCCGATAAGGGGGCTATCTATATATTTGCCTAAAAATTATACACATTTTGGTTTTTATTAGAATTTAGAATTGAAATGAAATTGGAATTTTATCTATATGAATCACTTTAATAGTTATCATGTTATATGTGAAATGTTTAGTATGTATTTGTGATTTTTTTTGTTGCATGTAAACAATGCCTGATCAAACTACCGGGTACCTAGTTAAAAACACATCAGATTGAAATGAAATGTATGATCCAATTGTGAGAAACTAACAGATGTTACAGGAGAGAGTATACAGTCTTTCAATGATTTGCTGTTTGTCTATACATACAGCTGATGATCTTATTCATCTATACATTTAGTGGAAATTATATTAATGATTATATCACTTAGTGATATGTGTTCTCTCTGAGAGCTGCTGCAATGCAATATATGTTACCCCTATAAATCACAAAAATTACTTTATTGCAATGCAACCTTCAAAACAAAACAAAAGAAACACAAACAACAAACAGTGAAATGAACCAGCATGACCTTTGCTATGCATAAATATTTTATAACCTTAATAGTTATAACAATATTCTGTTACAAGTCATAAGAATGTCTGTTGTACATTATAGTTTTAGGGATATCAAACAGTGCCCTCTATGTCAATAAACAACTCACTTGCTGATGTTTGAAGATAGTAATATTGTTCACTGAAATTGTGATCATAAATACTTGTCAAATATCATTTCTTTTTAGCCAGAAGGGTATTATGTTTCTGTTAAAATCATCAATTAAATCACCAATTTTAAGCATTAACAAAATCAAATGTTTTCCATCAATTTCGCAAACCATACATGGAATACTTTTATTTTCCAATGTGAATCGATAACAAAATAATCCTCTCTCACTCAGGCTCTATCTATAATATCTGTCTTCTTTACTTTTCTTCTCCTAATTATTACCTCTGTCTTCCTCTTGTTCTATTTGTATTTTTCTCCCATGAATTCAAACTCTTGTTTGTAATGTGATGTACGTAATTTCTTTTTACATATTACTAAGGCCTACTTTTCATAATTTCAGGTTCATTTTTTGGTTTCGCCATTTGCAAATAGGTTTTGTTGATGTACATTTTGTTGTAGTTATTTTTCTTTCATTTCCTGTAGGCAATCAACTTGTTAAATGCTCACATGTATCAAAACCTGTTTTATATCTGGTATGGTTGCTCAAGAAGTAATAAATTACCTGTAGTGGAACAAAAACTTAATTTTTTAAATCAATATCATATGTAAATTAGATTCAACATATGGTCTGTGTAAAATATACAATAACTCTGTTGGGTACTTGAATTTATTTACACCAACTCCTAAAATGTTATTTCTTAAAGCTGGAACTAGCATGAATGGTCAAGGTAATGATCTAATGAATTTGATTACTACTAATTCATTTCCACAGACCCAGAGTAGATTTAAAGTAGCATTTTAAAATGTAAATTATAATGTCAAAACATATTTGATAAACTAACTGAGTAAGGTTCAACCAAATTTGCAAAGGCAGCTATACATCATATAAAAACGGCAAGTTTTGGTCAAACCGCACACTTTTCGTAGACTGATATTCATATTAGTACTCTTATCTAAAGGAGGTAATAGAAAGTAATCATAATGTAGGGAAAGTAACTGAAGTTTTCAGAAACAAGATACAGCAGAGGGAGATCGATTGATTTGAAAAAGATGAGGTCAATGATGTTATGTAAATAATCAAAATTTTAATAATAATGAAACAATAAACAACAAGAAAATAAGATTGAATGACTTACCTTTATGACAATTGTTAATCTTGTCATCTCTATCCATATCCTTCCAGTCTGGACAGTCCCCTCCGACTGCATTCACAAGACCACAGAGAACAATACCATCATTCCAATCAGACTGAAAAGAAATAATACACATAACAATAAATCTTTAGCCACATCTTGCCAGTCTGAACAGTCCCCTCCAACTGCATTCACAAGACATCGTTCAAATCAGGCAGAAAATAAATAATCTGCATAACACTAATTAATTTTTTAAAAATCTTAGGCCATAAATTGCCAGTCTGAACAGTCACCTCCAACTGCATTCACAAGACCACAGAGAACAATACAGTCATTCCAATCAGACTGAAATAAAAGACATAAAACCAAAAACACAACTTTTAAATCTTGTAATCCATATTTTGCCGTCCAAACAGATCCCACCGACTGCATTCACAAGACCACAAAGAAACAAACCATCGCTCCAATCAGACTGACAAGAAATCACATGACAGTTACAAATTCAAATCTTCAGCCATATCTCGCCAGTCTGAACACTCCCCTCTTGCATTGACAAGACCATATGTTTCATATCAAACCAAGATCTTCACTTACCCAACTTTTGAAATTAAGGATGTGAGACGATTGGAATTTTTTCATCGACTCTCATCAGAGTAAACCGCCAGTATGAACAGAAAGCAGGAATTTAGAATGATTTTAATACATGAACAGGAACTAAGAGAGAAAATATGAAGACCTTGGATAATTCTGATCAGTGCAAAAAGCGAGACTTTCCAATATCAAAACATCATTATGTATTCATGTTAATCTTTCTAATTTTTTTTTTTCTTTTCTTAGATTTCTCCTTCCCTTCCCTAAAATTTTTATGATCATCTGTGTTGACACCAATATTAAAAGGTGGGGGTGGTCATCCAGGTACCTTCGGTCAAAGGTCATGAAGAACAATGAGTTAACCCTGGCAGCCGATGAAAACAAATTCGCATTCGCAGATTCTTATACGAAGGTTTGCTCAGCTGGTGAATTGAAACGTCTCGAGTGGTGAAAAACCATTGCGAAATTGTTCTCATCGCCTGCTCTAAGGGTTGCTTATGCGGCGGTCACAACTCGCCGTACCTTCGACGTACAACTCCCTACGACGGATTCCGTAGAAAATTCGTGCAGCGGAGGTACCTTCGACGTACAATGCATGTACGACGTGCAGGAAGTATTTACAATACCCTTACTACAGAAACGCAGGAATCGCAGAAGTTGACCAGGAGCTGTGCGTGCGTTGTACATGCAACGCAGGCTACGTTGATGGCACGTGCCCCGTAGCCTACGACGAGTTGTGACCGCCGCATTAGCGAAGTTATGTCAGACCGCCCCAAACAATACCAATCGAAAGGGATTGAACCACAATTTTTTCCTGACAGAGGTATGTTATCCTCTTAACCACTTGACTGCTGCATGGTGCTAAATGCACAGTACGGGTATCACCAGCGCCACGCTGGTGATACCCGACAAAGCTCAGACAATAGCATGAGCACGTAATATTACATGATCCGCGCACAGTGTACAAACGCCAAGCACCATAATCATGTTTTGTTTTTACTCTGTTCTTTAATTCCTACAGATTGTGTAAAAACCAACCTTGAAATTTTGGACGTCTTCTTCTGGAACATTCTTTCTGACCCAGTTGAGAGTGGCGTACCATCCTGGACCTTCGTGCTTCAAGAAGTATGAGATGTACGTCATCCCACTCAGCTCATCAATGTGTTTGTTGTTCAGATCCTCTGGGGATAATACCATAGGGATACTGTACTTCTCGTTGGCTATCCTCATGGCTTCGCGGCAGTTCTCAAGACCGTTAGACCTGTCCAGTTGTCGCCAGTTGGTCATCAGTTCAGGGTCGCAGTAGTTCAGTAGGGCACTGTCAATGAAATCAATTAAATGCTATTTTAATAGTCAATTCCTGTAAGAGACTGGTGACAGACCAAATATTCATTTGGGAATTAGACAAAAATGCAATTGGACCAAGTGATAATTAGACCAAGTATATATTAGACCAAGTGGAAGTTAGACCAAACTGTTAGTAGACAAGATTGGTTTCTCCCAAGTAGTACTAGAGAATCAGAGTACTGGATTGCTGTTAGACCAAGTGGATATAAACCTATATTATCATCTGCTTTAGATGTGAACTTACTGCATGTAAATGTATATAGACAGAGTTCTCCCAGTACAGAACACACCTGGTGCTAAACACCATTCTTTGATTGTCTGATACCCATTTGGTCAACTAAAAATTTTGTGCAAAGTCTCACTTTGTCTAATTACCAATCTGTGTAGTAGTCAAATTGCTTAATGGCATTTTCATCTAATTCCCAAATGAATATCAAATACAAGTTTGTTTCAAGAAGTGACTAGGTGGTGTATGACCAAGTGGACATAAGATGAGGAACTAATGGAAAGAACCAGTGAAGCTTTATACCTTCAGTGTCCTTTGTGCAGCCATTTAACACTCTTACAAATTATATAAGAGAATGTAAATCACAGAAAACTTTTAGACTAGTATTTAAGAAATTTTTTCTTGCAGAAGATATAAATATCTAATTAATTTCATATGTAAATAGTGTAGATATTGTAGAACTATGATAAAATTATTTTTTTAATAAATATGTACATATGTTGACTTATGTCATCTAGTAAATGTATACGCCTGATGCAATGCATTTGCAGTGATACATTTTGGAATTGAACAGGGTCAACCTTGATTAGCTTTAGTGATTTGTTCAATGTTGGCTCCATTTACTATATGCTTATTCATTTCATAATGTATGTATATTTGAAATATTGGTAATAAATAAAAACAATACAATTCATATCTTACCTAAGTATAACACCATCATTCCAGTCTTTAGAGAAGTTCTTAACGACTCCTGCATCTTCTGGTAGGACACTGTTAATCCATTGAAGCATCAACTTCTTAGGAGGTACCTGGTATAGAAATGTATTTAAAAAGGAAAATAATATTTCAAAGATATTGACATAGGCCCTACCCTTATTGATTTTCTTTTAATTCAGAAAAATGTTCCGTTTCGAATTTTATGGTCTGAAACAAAGGTGAAAAAGAAAGAATTTTTGCGCAATTGATTTTGGGCCCGGCAGCCACTGAGCTGGAACATTCTTTCTGACCCAGTTGAGGTCTAACTGAACATGGCCGGGATCAAACCCACGACCTCCCGATTATGAGATAAAAGCTCTATCCTCTGAGCCAACTACTATAGCTTCTCTTCGAGTTGATTGATTTTAGCATGTTGCAATTTCTGGGGCTTTTTTTAGTCGGCTCTCATTCCCTGTCATGTTTTTATTATATTTTGCAAATTGATACATATGTTGTAAATATGTAAATTGTAATATTATTGTATAAATGAAGGGAAAAAAGTCAAATAGGAAAACAATTGATAAATTGAATTGTATTAAAACAATAGGCCGACACTTTGAAATAGACTGACACAACATGCAGGCCAAGTGTTGAGCCTCCACCCTCCCCCCCCCTCCGCCGACCGGCTTCCCATGGCCTTCTGTAACAGGATAAATTAATGTATTATTTGGAGCCAGTTTTTCTGTTGAGGGGAGCTGTTTCATCTAAATATGCCTGACTCGCTTTAATAAACTTTTTTGAAATTTAAGGGCAGACTTCTCCCTTTACTAAAAGCGAATTCTCCTTAAACAAGAGTATATAATGTATCCCTTTGGGGCAGTTTTCTGTTGAGGGGAGCTGTTCCTTTCTTAGACTCCCTTTCTGGTTCCCATAGGGCTCCTCCTCCCCACGCTCAGCTGTAAATCTCTGGATGAACGCCAATAACAAGACCAAGAATATCTTCAGGTTTCACTTCCACAACCATCCTCATTTCCTGCAACGTCCAAGAGTTAAAAGAATCATCAGCTCTTGCCAGAAAAATCATGATATGATATATGATAATGATATTAATCGTAATAATGATACAAATTAAAAATCAAGAAATAATGATAATGAAGAATAATGATCATAATAATCATCTCAGCTGAAAACTCTGATGATACGCCCAATAAACCATAAGATCTATAAGTTTCCTTGAATGACATCCTCGTTTCGACACAAATGTAAAAGCTATTCTTGTTGCCCAGACACATGATAATCATGATATTATAATGATGATGATGATATATGATGATAATAATTGGTAATATTGTGATCATAACGATGGATATTTTATGTAATAATAATATTGATCATAATAATCATAATGATAATGAACATAATAAATTATAATAAAGTTTTCTATAAACTGCATTGTGAGGCCAAACTAAATATATGGTTTATCTATGCACATTTCCTAGAATTGTATTACTATAGTTGTACGAATTTGGAGAAAAAGCATTTGGCTTTACCTATTAAAGAAGTTCAATTGCAAGAGCTGCATAAAACATGAAAAGGGAGGGAAGATTTATTAGATAAGCAAGGATGCATAGTTCATTCATGAGTTTCCTAATCAAACTACCAGGGTTATGGCTTATTAAATCTATTTTCGAATCATTTGGACTTGAATCTAAATAGAAGTCCAGAGTCCTGCTATCTGGAGAACCCTCCACCCTATGCTAATATCATTATTGTATACACAAATATGACTTATCTAAAAGTGATATGATAAATGGTATGTATAACATTTTATTTGAATTGGAATTTGCTTCAGCTCACATTGATAGCCTAATACCAACATCTAACTATCATTTTTTTATCCTATTTGTGATTTAAGGGGAATGTATAACTTTGTGGAGGCTTGCAAAATTTTCAAGCTATGGGGCCCTACATGCTGTCAATGCATGTCAAAATGTTGTAATATATGCAACCCTCTGAAAATTTAAATGCCATAGCTCAATTACTTTGTTCACAAGATGTAAAAACGTGCAACTGACGGGAAACAACAGCTTATTTTCATCCATAGAACTGAATTACCGGTTACTATCTTGACAGTCCCTTGGTACGGCTTATATAAATGGTGATATTTCATTCATCACAATATATTGACAATGAATAACACTGATTGGCTTCAAGAATCTCAGGTGTTTCCTGTCTCACCTAAAAGATTAGCAATTAGGATTACAGCATCAGCTGAAAGAATAATAATTTTTAAGATCAAAATGAAGTTAAAAAATCTCTTTTAAGTTCAATTATTGTTTCTTTAGAGCAACTTGCACGAGTATGTACCATTTCTACTGCAGACAAAATATATAATAGCTATTATACATGTACCTTATTTTGGACACCTTTCCATATAGGCTAACATCTATATATTATTATACACAACATGACAATTGGTGGATCTGAAGTGACTATAATAATAGATTAAGTTGAATGATTTATTGAATTTGTCGAATTGGCATTCATTTCCATACTAATACCTCCGCCTAAACCTTGGTGTTCCATTTGTTAGAGATTTTTTTGACATACATAAGATTGCACTTTGTTTTATATATGTTTTTGAAGTACTGAATTAAGCAGCCTTTAAACATTAGTTGAATTAGGTGGTCACTACAGAATAGCTAAAGCAAAATTTTGGTTTAGGGTAATTGAATATATCCATGAGTAATCATTGTAATTCAATACACTTTATCCAGTGGCGGATACAGGATTGGGGGGGGGTGCCGAAATTAATTGGATCTAACATGAACAGCCAGTGATGGTTTTCAAATTAAAGGGGGGCGCGTTCCCGCGCGCCCTCCTGCCTGGATTCTGCAACATGTTTATCTTCACTAGGTGTAGATATTATTATACATATAAACGATTTTTATTTGTGATATGGGATAGCCGTTATATGGGCGGTGACTTCTAAAGGTCAATATTTTTACTACAAGAATGCATGGGATTTTTAGAGTCAACATTGAATTGATTTTAAGTCATCGTTTATGTCTAATATTCAATTTAAGATATGAGGTATGTGCATGTTTACATATTTAGTATGATTACAGATTAGTGGCACATTCTTTGCTGGTAAATGTCTCAATCAAATCTATTTGCAACATTGAACACTGCTTGAACAAAACTGGAAAACTTGACAAACTATGCAAACATGATAATCTTTATGGAGTGAGTTATGCTGCCCTTTAATATTAATTTTTAACAGGAATATTGAAATGTTCAAGCATTACTTATTGGTGGCCAGTTATTTGCAAGCTTATAATTTAAAATGACTTTGTAACCTGAAGAAATTAATTATCATGAAATGTTCATATTCCAATATGTGTTCAAATAATAATGGTACAAGCAAATTTTTTTATTTTTTTTAATTCTCTTGAAGGTCAAAGACAACTTTATTTTTAAATGAGATCTTTTGATTAAAGATGTACGTCATTCAAAGAAACTAATAACATTAATTATTATTGAATTCTTTTATTGTTTTATTATTTACCTACTGGCCTATTTTGTTTTAAAGGCCGTTTTGAACATGAAATATAGATGAAATATTGATATGATTGAGTTAAAACATTTCCATTGAACTATATAAACCAAAATTCTTTTCACTTTTCATTTTTTCAACATTTTAAAAAACTTTGTTTTCAAAGTTAATCTAAATTAAATGTGATGTCTCTCTTAACTTAAAATAAGTGTTGCTTTTGTTGTGGTTATGGACCAATGAGACCACAATTATTTATTTATTTTTTAACCACAAGAGATCTTCAAATGTTGTTACACTGTGAGATCAATTCTGAATAAGATAATTTTTTCATTACAAGCCATTTGTGTTTTTAATCAATGTTATCTATATATATTAATGCATTTTTATATGCCATATCTGTTATGTTTTTTTTACCTACAAGGCTGTCTCTTTTGACAAAGCGCCAAATTTTCATGAATGTAGATTATATAAAACACAATGAGATTCATACCGGGTTTGCTTTTTTCGACTTTTTTTTTTTATATATGAGCATGCTTTTTCAGTCAAATTCGTTTTAATACATATTTTCCCTTTTTTGTAAAGCATTAGTTGATGCTTTCTGAAATGCATTTTTCACATAACCTTATACTAAGCCATACATTTGCCAACTGTCCCTCTTTCAGCTAGGGACAGTTCTCTATTTTAGGGGAAAAGAAAGAGCATCTGAATCACATTTACAACCCTTTGTCCCTATTTTTTAAAAATCTGTGTACAGTAATCTATAGGAAATACAGAATTGTCCCTATTTTTAAAATTGTATTCCACTTTGTCCCTATATTTGGACCAAATGTTGGCAGGTATTTAATATATCACATACACTGATAACATAGGGCCCTTGTAGGCTCATATTTTTTTAAACCTCCCTACAGTTACATTATTACTCAATACCTAATTATTAGTAGTAGGGCCTAGTACCATTTTCTAGCATCTTTATCTAGCACAGATACACGCCTCTTTTGCATACATGCTGTGTCATCTAATTAAGCTTCTCACGATTCAATATCGCACCATTGTCAATCGATAGAGGGTAAATTATACAATAGTCTATGCAGATGACATTAATTCCATTGTTTTCTCTTTTCCTCCCTCTCCAACAACGCCATATAAGAGAGTGTGGATGTGTTATGTCTAGTGTAAAACAGTATCAGTATAATTTAACTACCAATCACAACTCGTTCTTTTCATAAAATGTATGTTCATCTTTTTCTTTATATATTCTTCTTATTTTCATCTTCATATATATTTGAAATATCTTTCGTCATAATTAATCCACTTATTTCTTTTTTTTGTCACGTATCTCCATTATCTCTTTCCTATTATTCTTCCTTCATCTCTTTTATTCTCTTTCTCTCCATACTTCCCTATCTCTTTCCTTCATATTATATTCTGTGATAATTTCTATTCATATCTTTTCATATATGTTGCCATACCTCCTTCGTTTATTAATACTCTATTATCTCTTTCTCATATATTTTCCTAATATCCGTTTCTCTTTATGTAACTCCTTAAATCTTTCTCTTCCTAAAACAATATTCCTTAGGCATAATATCTTTCTTTTGCACTTCATATATTCCCTTAACTCTTTCTCTGCATGTCTTTCTTTATCTTTTTCTTTATAACAAATCAATTTCGTTCTCTATTTCATTTTCCCTTTACTCTTTCTCTTCATTATGTTCGCTGAACTCTACTTCTTAACTATATTCCCTTGTCTATTTCTCTTAATTTATTTCATATTGCCTAAGGCTGATCTTTTCTTTATGTACTCCTTATCTCTTTGTATATATCCATTATCTCTTGTCTGCATTATATTCCTTCGACTCTTTCTCTCCATATATATTCTATCATCAATTTCTCTCCACTATTATTCATTCATCTCATTTTCTCCATTCATCTCATTTTCTCCATATATCTCCATAATCTCTTCCCCCCCCCTCTCTCTCTCTCTCTCTCTCCTTTTTCTCTTCATAAATTCCTTCATATCTCTTTCTCCCTCTATTTCAACATCTCTTTCTGACTTTTCTGTCCATATGTTCCATCATATCTCTCTCTCTCTCTCTCTCTCTCTCTTCTCTTTCTCCATATATATTCCGAAATGACTTTCCATATATTACATATTTTTCTTTCCATATATTCCATCTTATTTTTCTGTCCATATATTCCATTATCTCTTTCATTACGTTCCCTATCACTTTCTGTTATAATTAGCTCATATCTTTCTCCTCATTATATTCCTTTATCTCGTCTTTGTTATTCTATTCTTTCTGTTCTTGTATTCTCTTACCTGATTCTCTCATATATCCCGTTTCTCTTCCTTAATTATATTTCCCTTACATCTTTCATTATACAGTGTGTCCCACAAAAAATGCTAATGGCACTGTAGATGGGTATAATATTAAAATTCCAATAATGTATATTTATATCTTCATACGTAAACTACAATTCGTTTTCTACAGCTGGATGAAATTTTATGTGATATGGATCTCAAAGATACAAGCATTTTGTCATTACACATCAGGAAACCTCTCCATCCAAGTTTGTAATTGAATAGTACCGAATGTATCGGATAAAAAAACCCAAGTTTGATAATTAATACTTTAAAAAAAATATTTCAGTAGATAATTATGAAATTTATATCCCTGTAAAGTGCAACTCATTACAATTTTAATGATACTTCTCTCAGCTCACCAATATCATGTATCACTGAACCCCATTGTTTTTAAATATATCTTGCAAAATTGTGAGTGGTTCACTTTCACGCTCATTGATGATCAAAGTTGGGTTTCCTTCTAGGCACATTTGAATATTTTTCAAATTATCAATGATCAAACTTGGGTTTCTTTTATTCGATATACCTGGTAATACTTAATATAAACTTGGATGGAGAGGTTTCCTGATGTGTGAAGAAGAAATGCTCATAGCTTTGTGACTATTGGACCATATCACATAAAATTTCATCAAATGCAGAAAATGAATTGTAGTTTACGGGTGTAGAGATATAAATATATATAATATTGTAATTTTAATATTATACCCATCTAAAGTGCCATTAGCATTTTTTGTTGGGACACACTGTAATACATGCATAACGGCAGCATTTCTTTTAATATGCTCTCATTCTTTTTCTCTTCACGAATATCCCCCTTATTTCCTGTTTTTAAATATAATTTCTTATCTCTTTCTGTTCGTAAATACTCCCCTATCTCATTCTTTTCATATATTCCGTTTCTCATCCTGAATCATATATTTCTTATATCTTCCATTACATCTTTCTTTCTATATTGCCCTTCTTTCGATTTGTCCTTATCGTGAGTCAGTCGTATTATCAGGGCGTGGTCAAAATAAAGGGCCTAGAAACTCCTGATTATAGCCACCCCCCCCCCCCCCACTAAAGGTGTATAATGGACACAGGTTAACTTTTTGTATTGCAGCTTCTACTGTAAATAGCTTCTGAAAATAATGTTTTTTCTCTTTGTTTCCCCTGTTTGTTTTGTTTGTATTTTTGTCAATTTATTTTTGTGAGATGTTAACAAAAGAAAATGACCTTATAATAAACTTTCGGATAATTGAAAGATGACTCTCTTGCATGCAGTCGCCCATGAAATACTTGGATGTAGGGTAATTTCTACGTCTTTTGGTGTAATGATAAACTCTGAAAGCAAAAGCTCAACCGAAATGTAAAATAAATAGCAATACCAAATCGAATAAAAAAAAACTCATTGCACTAACACTTACCAACATTAACCATCTTGATTCCCGCCCTTTCCATCGTCTGCAATGCATGTGAAACATTCTCCATCTTCTGCACCCGAAGTCTAGGATTCTTGCAGTAATTGTTCCTCTTCTTGTACATCGGCAGGCCCCTGGAGGCTACCAAGGCATCCATGAGAGCGATCAGCAGAAGCCCATCTTCGAAATCAGTAGCCAGGTCGTCCACGTGCTTGTCAGCAGCTGTGCTCGTTGACCCAGTTTGTTGAATGTTTTCTGCTGGATTTGAACCCAAGGGGCGCTGATGCTGGAGGAGTTTTGTCTCTCCCATGTCGGACTAGCTGGTGCAAGACTTAGTGTCGCGTGGTTTCTCCGGGTGCGTTCCAGATAAAACCGATGCTGAAATCAAGATCCGGTTACGACGCTCGTTCAAGTGATTTGACAAATCTTTAGAAGATAACTACATGGAGCGCACGACGCAGATCTCATGCGAGATGTCCAGTTAGCTTGCTCACCAATTCAGAATTTTTAGAAATGAGGAAACCTCCGAACCTGCACGCGAACACAAATGAAGTAGCATTGAAAATTAGACCAAGAAGTTCGTTTTCTTCTTCTTGCCTCCTTTAATTCCGAAGATTCTTATCTTATCCCAACGTATCCTTTCTCAATAAGATAATTAGATCACTGAAAGGCCCGTTGTATGGTTCACTCTATTCTGAAGAAAACCAATATGTTTTCATCTTATGATGATATTGTTCCGCCGATCAGTCTTGGATGAGAGTGCATACCCCTGGACTCGCTTAAACTTCAGAGCCCTTTCAGCGCCATGTGCACATTCCCTCCTACCCGAAAATGAAATGATGAAACAATAATACACTTTGCTCAAACCATATCGCGTGCGTTGTACTTCATCTTAAAACAAACATACTACCAATTGTACTTTGCTTGCTATCCGATTAATATACTTTGTTTGCTATCATATTAATCTTTTAGCTCTTTCCCTGTCAATAATATATCGAAACGTAAATTATCAACCGTTTCCTTACTTCTAAGACCACCGCTGAAACGCTTTTTGAATATGGAATACGACAACGTATTTAAGCCAGCAATGGGATTCGGAATACAAATAGCAAAATTCGATAATCATTAGTTGAAAAAAAATATCTGGTTTTTTTCATCAAATAGTTATTTGCAAGGCCAACCATGCAGGCCAGATGTTCGAAACACACATCGCGTTATTATTCTGTAGAAAAGGATATTTCGGCAGATCAGGAATTAAGAAATAGAGTAATTGGACTTTGTATACTTTGTATATATAATGTAGGCCTATATATTCAACCATTTGAATAAAGCCCCTGCGAATGTATTTTGTTACACAAATGCAATCGCCCATTTGATCTAGAGGGGCTTATTATTTTTAAAGAAGTAGGCCTACATGTCTAATGGTAATTGTACAGTAATGTATACGCTGGAGAGCTATAGTTTTCAATTTGAACAATTTCAGCAGTATTATTTGTGGATAGTTTAATGGGGCTTTCTGTGTCCATCTGACAAATTTCAAAAATCGGTATTGTAATGCACTACAATGTTGTCACAATGTAGGCTCTCCTTAAGCAGACCAAGTTTTTGAAATAGCCCGCTATTTTTAATTCAATGAATATTATCAGGCTTTTCCTAAACTGCGCGAAAAGTCAGACCACATCATATTGATCTATTTTCCAAATAGCTTGCTACAGCATTTGACTTTGGATACATTTAAGGTAGGTACTTAAACTTAAGCTCGAGCCAGTGAACTACCAAATTAACATTTCAACTGATGACGGGCTCTTCCCCGCCAGTATTCCACATTGAATTCTGATGGAGTATCACTTTATTGTAGTGTGCAGTGCATCATCATAAACATATTATCTAGCATAATCCAGGGTTGATTCAAGGGTAATATGGATTGTAGGTCTCTCTACTCGATGTTAGTTATTGATTTAGTTGGATTTTTTTTTAAATTTCCTAATCAGATTCAGAGTTGTGATGAGGGGTAAAAAGAAGTAGGTCTATAACTTAACAAAAATATCACGTATGTATTTAGACATTCATAACAATCATATCGGCCTATCACAGAAGGGGCAAATTTACTTTCATCCCCCTTGTTTACCAGCTTTTACCAATTTTTAACGACCCTTTCTCCAGACGATTTCACATTTCATCGCTTCTATTTTATTATTGGTCGCTGATTATTTTGGCGCCCCTTTCTCTTGACCCTATATAGATTGAACCCCCTTCCCCATCCCATCTCGACACGGTCCTATGATTCGGTAATTTTTGCCGAAAGCCAGAATATTGAGAGCGCCCTCATGTGGCTCTCATTAGACATCAATGATGTGTGAAGCATGTTTATCTAATTATTTCTTGTTATAGATGATGGATGTCCTATCCGTATATTGATTTATCTAGATTTTATTATTCAAAGTGTGTATCTTCAAACAGGGACAAATTCCATGTGGGTTTCCATTTGTATACTCAAATTAAAATTAATGATACAACATGTAGTGGGGGAATTATTTGATGAAAAGGTGTACGCACGTTGTTTAAAAATAAGTAAATTCATCGTTAAGATAAAGGGGGCCAACTCCCGCCCTATTTTAAACTTAGGGAGCACGCCCAAAGGATATGAAAAGGGGGCGCAGCTCGAATATTTAAAAATTGGGGATACGTTTAGGTTCAATAAGTAGTTTTCAAAAAACAAAAAATAAAATAAAAAATGGGGGCACATGCCTGTTGCACCCTTGGATCTGCACTGTAACAATTCCATTGACACACACCCTATCTTTCTTTCTACGCAACGCACAAACTACACACACACACACACACCCATCTCACATCACTTCAACATTACACAAACTCTCATCCTCACACACGCACACACACACACACACACCCTCACAGTACACGCACCCTCTCCCCTCTTGTGTATGTATGTGAGAGAGATCACATACATACACAACCTCTCTCTCTTTCACACACACACACACACACACACCCTCACTATTCTCACACACATACGCACCCTCACTTCCTATAACACAGATACAAACCTCTCTCTCTCACACACACACATACACAACCTCTCTCATTCTCTCACACACATACACAACTCTCTCGATCTCTCTCTCTCGCTCACACATATACACACCCTCTCTCTCACACACACGCACCCTCTCCCTCATTCTTTCTCTCACACACAGACGTACCTCTCGATGTCTCTCATTTACACATACCCACACCCCTCATTATCTCTCCACATACACACACACACGCAAACTTTCTCACACATACACATCTTTCTCTCGATCTCTCTCTCTCTCTCTCACTCACATATACACATCCTCACCCTCTCTCTCTCACAGACGCACCCTCTCCCAACTCTTTCTCTTTCTCACACACACACACACCCCTCACTATATCACAAACACCATCGCCCTCACACACACAACCTCTCTTACACACATACACATCTTCTCTCGATCTCTCTCTCTCACACACTCACATATACGCACCCTCTCCCACTCTTTCTCTCACACGCACACACACACACACACACACACACACCCTCACTATCTCAAAACACCATCACCTCACACTCACATCCTCTCCCACACATACATATACAAACTCTCTCGCACACATACACCCTCTCTCCCTCTTTTACACACACACACACACGTGCACGTACACAACCTCTCTCAATGTCTCTTTCACACACACACAAACACTCATCCTCACCCTATCTCTCCCTCTCTCTCTCTCACACACACAGAGCACACACTCTTTCTCTTCACATATACCCATGGAATTGGACATTTTTGATATTAGTAAATAGCGGTCGTATTTACGAGCTGTGATTGGTTGAAAGGGTCACGTGTCGTGCAACATTCTGGTATGTTGCACGGTTTTTGTTATTGTTGAACGTTTTTTGGTTATGTTGCACAGTTTAAATCCTGTGTTAAAATGAATGGTGAAATCAATTGCCTTGTTGCGCTAGCGGCGTAATAACAGTAAAAGGTGGGCACAACAATAGATACACGGAGCACAATAGGTCACAATAGCTTAATTACAACCAAAAGTTTGGCAAACATTGGCAAAGCATAAAACCAAATTAGGCAAGGTCAAAGATCTAGGGTCTATTTACTATTAATAAATAGTACATGCTCTATTAACTGCAACATTACTGACTATGTGAACTCCAAATACTAAATTATTCCTCATGCACATCTGTTTCACCTCGACCTCGGCCTCTGTGAAATAAATGTGCCCTCGGGATAATTTAGTATTTGTCGGGCACAATATCTACTATGTTGCATGGTAGAGCATGCATTTATTTATATTAATGATGCCCCATGCCCCATCCACAAAATTGTGGGCTCCAAAATTTACAAGTCATAATTTGACTGATCATTCTATAAAAAAAACCTTGTTTTTAACTATTGTACATGTGTATAATAACAGGTTGTTTCCCTCATAATTATTGTCTAAAACTAACAAAAAATTAATCAAATACAAATATGTTACTTGATAATATATTTATTTACATATAAACAGCTTTACAACTCGATGGAATTCCATATAAGCAACCATTCAGCTGTAGTGGATGACAGAATATTATTATTAGATATTTGAAATTAATTTACTTTTCCAGTACCCTCCTTTTATAAGGAGCACAGTTACAATAAAATGTTGTTCTAACAAGGCAACTTGCCCAGTCCCAATTTCATCATGTGCATACTTGTGCTTATGCTTTCCATGGAGTGCAGGTTAAGTGGGATATACCCAGTGATTTCAGAAAAAACGCTAAACACCTCAAACATGGTAATTTTGAAGAATTATTATCTATGAACAGATAACTGTTATATAGGGCCTATGCCTACAAAGAGTATTTTCCGCTGAATAATTTGGTACCGTTTTTTGTGACATTTGGATGAAGAGAAGGCATTGTTTAAGGTGATCTAAGGTGCCAAAATACTTAATGTTTGAAGCAAAAACTTAACTTGCGAATGTTATAGCATACTCTAACGCAGATACGATCACATTCATGTATACCATCCTAAAACATCAACTGACACTCTTTTTTTTTCTAAATATTTTTGATAGTTATTTCCCCAAGTTATAAAAATGGTCATTACCTGTTCGTCCGCTTTCTAGGACTGTCATTGTGGCACAATCACGAGGACTGCCAAGTTCCACTCAAGTCACAAATCCATTCACAATAGGAACGGAGCGCATTTTAATTATCTCTTTTGCAAACACAAAACAATAGCAATGAATGCATTTGCAGTGTTCGGTCCACCTTAATTGCATTCAATGACATTGTTTATGTTGACAATTTCCTATAAAAGAGAATTAAATACCAATTGATTGGAAGTCCATTGAGAATTAGCCAGGTCTTATTTAATATGGCAGAGGAGGATCATTGACATGGCGTGCAAAGAGTTAACACGATTAAGAAACAAGAGGCACTGGCCAGTCTCAAACCTCTCTAAATTAAATGTCAGTACAGAACGTTTATTCACCGCAGTGATACCTTTCTTTGGCACAAATCAAATTTTACATCACAGCAAATATACCTCCTGATTTTCCAAGCAGAACATACACATAAAATGGTATCAAGTTATTTTGAAAAAGATACTCTTTCAGTGGGGTGTAACACAAAGACCTATATTGATTAAAAGTTATGACTGATTTTTTCTCTCGATAGCCTTCATTTGATGCAGGTACAATCATGGATTAGGATTTGGATATTAATAAGAGTAGGTTTAGGGTTAGGGCTAGGAATCGAGATCATCAACTTTAGAGCAATAGTCTGTCCTGTCCATGACGAGGCTACCGAGAAAAAATCAATCATCACTTTTTATCAATAGTAAGTTTTAGTGTTACAGGGCACTGTATAATACAATTATATTTTTCATGTCATTTCCATTGATTTGTGACCAGAGAATATAAATTGAGCAAACCACTGGACTATGATACATCTACATTCCACTCCCGTTATAATGAGGTGCTCAGGACCAATCTCTATACACTGAGCACATCTAAATTAGTACCGGGAGAATCTCTATACACCAAGCACATCTAAATTAGTACCGGGAGAATCTCTATACACCAAGCACATCTAAATTGGTACCGGGAGAATCACCTTGTTGTAATGAAATTATATCCAAGCTCATTAAAACTGGAGTTGACTATTCATAATACATCATGTATATTATCTTTATACAAACATTGCACATTTATAAACATGATTTACACTGTCTTCTTTCAAGTTCATTCCAATCTAAACATATCAGGAGCAAACTGAGAGTTGAAGATCATCAAATAGTTTATCTCCTACAGTCTTTCTTCTGCTCCACTTTACCATATCTTCTTGCAGTAATAACAATAAATTTATATCTAGCATTTATGTAGCACATGGGCTAAACCCATTTATACTAACAATTAGGTCTAATTTTTTTTTTATCTTAGACATACTTGGTCTAATTCTCATTTGGTCTAATTACCAATTCCTCTGATTACCAATTCGTCGAATTAATTTTTGGTCAAATTGCCTTTTGGCCAAATTCCAAAATGAACCAGTTTGTTACAGGAATTGGCTAAGTGTTGTTAGACCACGTTGACCTTAGATGAAACAGACATTAGACAAAATGGAAATTAGAAGAAATGGTAAATAAACCAAAAGATAATTAGATGAATTGTTGTAGACGAAATGAAATTAGACCATGTGGAATGAGACCAAAGTGGGTTTAGACCAATTGGCGATATACCGGCGTTTCTAAGCGCTTAGTGTTAACTAATTATTACCTCGCTTCGCTAGGTTACCTTTATAAGGTGCACACATCATTCAAGGAATTTCTTCCTACTCATTCCCATTTACCTCACGTAAGTTGAGTGTGGCAAATTCGAAGATTAATGTCTTGCCAAAAGATGTTAGTGAATCAGAATGGATGGGATTCAAACCACATACCATGTGATCGACAGTCAACGACTTACCCGCTTGACCACATCACATCTACCAGTTCCTGACCACTGGATGTTCAAGTAAGATTCTCACCTCAATTTATTTATTTTATTTACACAATCTTAAGATAGAGTGCCTTTCAACAATATACTGGAATTACAAGTGGTCCCATAAATAATAAACTCATTTTGTATGCAGAAAAAAAATTATGGGCATTTGTATGGAATGGAATGGTCGACTCATTGGGCTCCATGATGCCAGAGTACAAGGTGAACCCAGGCTTAGCTTTGTCCACTTTCAAGACTCCAGGGGCCCATAGTTTCAACTGAAGTCAAATTTGCTATGGGTCCTTGCATAAAGAGTTACTATAATAACAACTTTGCCATCGATGGTAACTTTCATGAAATATTGCATTCTGATTGGCTGCTGAGCAACATTACCATGGAACATGTAGTACCATAGATGGCAAAGTTACTTTTGTAATAACTCTTTATGCACTCCGAAAGCATCTTCAATGGGAAGGTTCAAGGCCAAACCCCACTGAACTTACATGTAGATCAAGAACATGCAAACCTCAGCTACTGGTAGCTTTGTTTCTCTGATAGAGGTTTAAAGTTCACTTATTGTGGCAGAGAGCTTTGTTCAATCATCTGCTGTAAAGGCTGGTAAACCGCGTACACAGGCATCCAGATTAGTCTTGAACAGCATGCTCCTGGTGGGTAAATGGTATAGTTCAATCATATGTTCTGAAAGCCTGTAAACTGCGTATAACGGTGTCTAGTGTTGTTTACTCTGATAGAGCTTTAGAGTTCACCTGTGAAGACCGAAGTAAATGGTATTGATCAATCATCCGCTGTAAAAGCCGGTAAACCGCGTATATAGGCATCCAGTTTAGTCTTGAACAGCATGCTCTCAATAGGTTTACCCAGTTGGCACAGCGGATTCCTCACAATCAGATCCACGTAAATCTAAAGAAAAATAATACAATTCTAAAGTTATTTCATGCAGATAACAAATTGAAGCCAAGACACCGAAAGTAAGATTGCTTACTGAGAACGAGTGATTTAGTATCTCAGCCAGTCTCCTCCTAAGGAGGTCACCTGCTTTTCAGAACACCTGGAACTTATTATATTGTAGCCAACTTAATGTCATATCTTGTGATAAAGTGTAGCTGGTTAAAAGAAATATGGCAACCAACTTTAAAAACAGGCTAATATAAGTTTGGTATCAGTGGATAGAACATGATTTACTATTTTACATGAAATTAATGTCACATAAGTTATACAATTTTGATGTGAGGCTCTCAAAGCTGGGTTTAACTTTTTCTGGGACGTACTGTATGTGAAGTTAAATCAATTACTTACACCGCTGTATAAATGTTGCAGAACTTCTCTCATTGGTCCTACATTGAGGCTTGTGTTGAGAATGAATTTCAGACCACTAGGGGTCTCAAAGAAGTGAAGCTTGTAAGAGTTTGTGCAGTAGTTCAGAAAGCCATCTTTGCTGTGTATTTATGTCAAGGTTATTATAACGAGACAGAACTGACCCCCACTGCATAGGGCATGTGTTATAAAAGCTGGTCTTATAAATATATTTTGAGATAATTATCATTATACCCATCATTGAAAGTTTGTTGATCATTGATTGGTTAGGAGCATTTCACACGATTTAAAATTAATCCACTAGAAATGAAAACTTTCCATTTGCCCAAGTATAGTTGGGATTACTATGTCATCCGCAGACTGTACATTTTACAAATGATGTGCATATTTGGAACGCTGCATGAAGTCATATCAGGAATAGACTGAAACGGTCATACAGAAAAGTTTTATATCCCTTAGAGATCCAACTGTTAGACCTCTTAATTCATTTTATTTGATGAGGGATATAAAACAGTTATACATTCCTTCATTCATAAAATGGTTAAATCTTAGCTACTTGAATATCCCCATTTCCTTCAGGAAATATACCTATTTCAGTAGCTGCGATCTATAGGTTTACGGTGCCTTCTCCATTCAAAGGGTGTCAGATTCCCATGTCTTTTTTTCCAAAAGCCGATTTGAATAGAATCCCGAAATCTTAATACGGCTTAAACATGTTAAAAGCAGAAAGCTGATTGTTTCCCGCGGTGGATCAGGAAGCCGCGGGAAACTGACGCCCTTTGATTGGAGAAGACGCCTAACCATCTTTGCTCATGATCTGTATATTTGTTCAATAGTAGCCTACATGTTATATT
>CALNVZ010000674.1:4484801-4501684 GCA_940671915.1 Paracentrotus lividus | reverse complement strand
AATTTTAATTATTTTTTTTTCAACAGGTTTGAAATGCGATATCTGTATTTTACTAGTTGGAAAATGTAAAAACAGGCGCTCAGGCGTCGAGGCCTATTCGGTCTTAATCATAATTTTGATCAGGAGAGATTAAGACGGAGTGATAAAAAATGAGAAAAACATCGTTCAAGGAAGGGGCTATAACTTTAAAAATATAATTTATATAGACAAAGAGACCATGTTAGCCTACTCATAATTAAAACGAATTCGCTCAGGGGTTTGCACATTTTAACATTTTTTGGAAGAGAGAGCGGGTTTAAGGTCACAGTACCATTGGCGGCGATCCCGATCGAGGGGGGGGGGCCGGGGGGGGAACGTGTCCCCGTCGGATTTTTTTCTGGGGGTCGTCCCTCCTCGATTTTTAAAGCTTAATATATCTTATATTTCGTCATAGCTTGTGAAGCTAATAAGGAGGTAAAATTTATGTCAAATACAATGCTAATGTTATTATAAGGCAAAATTTTCGGCTCTCGCTTCGCGCCGCAAACATTTTAATTTTAGTTTCTGCATAATGTGTGAAGTATGCGAATTTGGAGTGTATTATTTTTCACTTTCGGGTGTTTCCGGTCCTCCCCCCCCCCAATGAAATCGCTGCGCCTTGCACAGTACCTACTCATGGGCCTGCTTAGGCTTATTTTGAAGAAAAAAAAAGAAAAGAAAAGAAGAAAGTAGCAGAGTTATTTTTTGTTCATTTATAAACCCATGTAGTTTTTGTCGTCAATATGGCTGTCTACGCCACTAAAATGAAAAAATCGCATTCCTATATTAATTTAACCACCACCCCTACCCCCCGCCCCTCGCCCTCGTGTTTGGGCCTTTGAGTCGGAAAACTTTAAACAGGGATGAAAATGGATATATCTCTGAAGATATAAAGCCAAGAACGCGATTTTTATTTTAAGAAAATGTATGAGAATATGGCTTAAGATTTACAAATCTCTGAAGGAATCATTTCAGGCAGTCACCCCCCCCCCCCCTTTAACTGCGCCATTGTAATAATTTTGTCAATCCCTGATTTTCTGTGAAAGAGTTGCAAGGATTGGCTGTAAGCTGTATCAGTGTGTAGTGTGTATGTATATCTACAGCTAGCTAACACGGGGGCGCGGCGGCCAGGTCGACGTCTTCGCGGTTAGCCGAAATGACGCGTTAGTCCGTACTAACGAACATTGGTCTTTACACACAGCATAGTAATCAGAACATGACGCGCAGACTGAGTACAGTTCAATAACCAGCCTGAGTGTACGGTCTTTAAATTATGATTTCTGAACGCTTTGAACGTTTTTATGCATTCCTGGCAAAGAATGGGCAGTAACTCTACACTAAGCTGCACTTATTACGGTTCTTGACTTTATTTTTCACTCCAATTTACCTCTGTGTTGTGCTAACTGCTCTGTCAGGTGCAAAAGTAAATTCTGCAGAATTCCTTCGCCCCTCGCCCAAGTTCTCGATCTACACAGAATGACAGCGGCAATATCCGGTCCGTGTGCTAGAGCGGATATTCTAATATTGGATTTAGCGGAATTTACTTTGCTGTTCTCAATCGTCTGCAAAGCCTGGTATGACTGTCTTTACGAGAGAAAACAGCCCTGCTGGTGGAAAGTGCAATGTTCTACGAAAAACTTGCGCTAAAGACGCTGCAAACGGCAGAACTTTACAGCATCTCCCGTTTACAAATCGGAGATTGCGGGCTTTGATCATGCATTCATCCGAATGTTGCTCAGGACATTTACATTCGACCAAACGGTTTCACTCTCCATAGGAAACCCTGCTTGCACAGAAGCACAGACTGGAGCCAGGGGAAGAAAGGTTTCAATGAAGCAGACATGCATGGGAGGTTTGGTGGGAAGTCCGCTAGACTGTAGCCGTTGTAGGCATAGCGACGAACATGCAGCAATGCATGTCAGGGATAGTGTAGCACTCCTCGTGAAACCAATGATCAGAGTGGGATGGAAACCTCGTCGACAAATCTTCTTATCACATGGCGACCATCAAGCAACTTTCCAAATTGCAATACGCCCCAGTACTGAGGTTAGTATGAAACTCTTTTATTATTTTTTCTAACTTATTAAGTAACATAACAAATAATGTTAGGTAACTTATATATTTTTCAATAGGCGTCTAAATTTGTATTTGATTGTGACAGGCAGTCAGCCTTTGTCAGACTCAGCAGTGTGGTAATAACCAACACAACAGTGTTTTTGTGCCTTGCAAATTTTAGGAAATTGCGAATCCTGACTCGCCACGTGGAGAAGGTGTGTATAGAATAATATAGTTAAGTGTCTGACTGGGACAAGATAAATCAGGTACGGTAGATCAGTAGGCCTAGATCTAAATGAATAAAATTGTCCCTAATGATTCAGGAGAGTATCCCATGCTTGTCAAATCAGTATAACTTGGCTATGGTGTGTCACGGAAGCGGTTGTTTGTCCTGACAGTGACAAGACGGAATTAGGAGCTTTTGGATAATTATTCATTAATCATTTGAAAATAATATCAGACAATACAACATTGAAGCACAAATATTCACAAATAAATTTGGGTATTTACTGCACATGAAATTTTGATAAAATCCAGGGCAAAAGAATGATGTTTTTATCTGCTTAAACGTGGTCGGGACAAGGGACCCCATACCTACTAGAATACTACTTGAGTTAAATTCGAAATGATCCCTTTGGATTGGACAGGTGTCAGAAAAGCTTACAAGCATCCGATGACGGGGTGAATAATAATTTTAAGGTTAGAGATGAAATTATAATATATGCGGCACTGATTATTTTAATATTAGGATATTCTGAATCAAGCCCCATTGAAGAGCTTTCATAGTTGTTTACACATTAATCACAAAAAAACATGCCCCTCTCCAATTAGATGTATTCAGAAATAGTTGAAATTATGTCCATTGGATAGGATGTTTTAATAGAACCAGTGCAATTTAAGACCAAAGCAAGTAATTGCAAGAGGGCGCATGCGTGTGAACTCGCCCCCTTTTGTTGTACAACCATAAAATTTAATCAATCTGCACTACAGTGTATCAGGATCAAAGTGTCATAACTTTTGAAATATTACTCTAACCCTAAAGAAAGTATACATTTTCTGAAAGGCAATGTCCTGTGGATTCACAAGATTTTGCCATCACTTTAATGTAGGGTGAAAGTAGTACATATTTAATTAAAATATTGAATTGTTTGGGGCCTATATTTTTTTATTGTAAGCCCCAATATTTTTTTCTCCCTTTTGATCCAGACCTTAATTACTTATCATATTTGATATTGCTCTGAATTCCTTCAGAAAATATATTGTTATAGGGGTTTCTTCATTTAATAAAAAAATCCTAACTTTAAGGCCAAATATTTTGTCAGCCTGGGCCGGAGGGGGTGCCCCCTCCTTCAAGATCTGCCATGGTGGGGCCAAAGTTTATAAACTTTGCATATATTACATAGTAGGTGGCTATCTTATAATGGAATAAGGCTCCAAAGTCCTCAGACCCCTTATCTTAAAGTAATTTTTTGTTATACTGCATTTACATTATGTAATAAGCTTTACATTACAGCAGGAAACTGTATTGAGTTACAAATACACAGTCAATGAGGAAATTGCCATTTAACCGCGCACAGCGCGGCGATTTTCAAGACTGCGCTTACAAAGTGGCTGGAACTTTAAAAACAGTGGTATCAAAAGATGCATGAGACTCTAAGCTATAAAGTCCTAAAAGCTCACAGGCACAAAATATAATATCCAGAAAGTTTCATGGTTATTGATGTTTGAATGCATTCAGGAGGATGGAAATCCAGAGAGCTTTGTGTGTACCTCTTCCCCCCCTCCACGCCCCTTTGCCTTTTCCGTATTCTATCGCGTGCTGTCGCATTTCAAATGTACGCCTCAAATTCACAGGTCTGATAGCGCTTGAGTCAGCTTTCAAAACTAACACAAATTTCCATGGCAATACCCCTCTTATTTAGCAAAATATCATACTTTAATCTGAAACAAATTTAGGAAAAACGCGTAAAAGCGTTAAAATGACACCAAAACATCGAATATTGTGTGTTCAAAAATTATCCAGATGATTATTAAACTGTTTTGAAAAATGGAAGTGAATGGTCTTTGTGACATCTCAAAAGCAATAACAAAATTAATATTTTTGATTTCCAACTTACATGTAAATCTCCCCTCCATTAACTCATTTCCGCTAAGCCCAAGCATTTATTGCTTCACTAAAAATGTGCATCGACTGGAAATACATACGTGTGTAGTACCAGATATTTTTCCCTCCATAAAGTGTACCCAGGTACGGTTTTTATAAATCGATGCTATGTTCAGTCATAAACATCTTCATCATTCTCATAACATTATAAATTTGGACACTCTACGAGAACATTGTATGTTTATGCCATCCTTCTCAACTACAAACTACATACTATACACAAACATGACAAAATCAACAATTTATATTTAACATGCCGTCCACAAAGTTACTGTAACCAATGAATTTTAAGCCAATTTGCAGTTCCATTTCCAAACGCTTGAGAATGGCTTCATTGGAAAGTCATAATAGAAGTTTGTAAGACCCATTCATGTGACTTGAATGCTTTGAACTTTAATCTTGTTACTAAACATGATCAGCTCCTCTGTGCAGGAAATGTGTGGCATGGCTGAGCTTGTCTTGGTGAAAAGAAATATTTGAATTCTTTCTTATAGAAAAATGTAGTCAATTTGTGTGAAATGACATCCCTTTGAATACCATTCAGATTTTCAAAAACTGAGGTAATAAAATACTGTTTATTGGTTTTTTTTACTCGATGAAAAATCTGTTAATCTTCAATTTTTTGCGCATTTTTGTAGATATTTATATATAATAATAGTGATACAAATCATACATTAATTTGAAAACGAAAATTTTCGCGAGCCCTGACATCATGACAATTTGTGAAAATATAACCACTTTCAAGAAATCTTCTGTGGCGCTATGTCAAGTCCAATTTTGTGGTGGCATTGCCAATGGGAAGATCTCTCTCAAATTAAAAAAAAAAAGAGCATGTGCGATAGATCTCCCTCTAAATTTCAATTTGTCTCTATTGTTTGCTAACATGAAATATTGCTTCTCTTGTCTCCCATGATCATTCTTTATTTTCTGATTTCAATGTATTACTCATACTGTATGGTACTCATTACATGTAAACAGAATGTAGATAAGTTGATAGTTGTAAGGAATGTGTAGCATTTACAGTAACTTGTAGAAACAATGCCGTTGGTTGTGAATATATGGTATCTTTAAAGGGAAAGAACGAACAGGCAGGGATTTTTAATTCATCAAACAAAGGAAGCTGTTAACAGAAGGTCACATGATTACTTGACTCAGTCTGGATTGAGACTAGACTTTCCCTTGACTGTTCCATGGAAACAGACAGGAAAGAAATAATTCTTTTCTTATTTTGTACCGTTTGATAGATGTGTGCATGGCTTTGTAATCGAAATTAAACCAGCACTCATTGTAGGTTACAGTCAAGTCAATAAATTAAGCACTTCAGTGTGTGTTTTGTACGTGTACACGGTAAACCAATTTTGTTAAAAACACATATCCTTTCTTTATACCAAAGATGTAGGGCTTCCTTTAGGAATGAAAAACATGTAGTTCATGTTTTAAGCTGGACCCACACAGCGAATAAGTAGCACCAAAAAGATAATTTCCTTTAGCGTTAACAATGATTGTACACTGCAATCAGCTGATTGTACCTAGAATGTGTTCCATGCACACCGTATTGTAATGCCACAAAACTGTACAGTGTATTGGTTAGAGCGTCTGCCCATCGATGTGAAGTTACAATATGTACTATGGGGTTTAGATCACTCAGCGATTAATAAAAGACTGTTTAAGTTTACAGTTGACTTACATGTACAGTTGATGGCAACAAGAACCTTTTGTTGATTTACTTTTTTGTGTGTGTAAACTCCGTTTAATCAGACTCAAGTGTGTCCTTCAAATCCCAGCTCTCTTTTTTTCCCAAAATGAGACACCACATTGTCAAAGAAAAGGCGATTGCTAAGGGGTATAATGCATGGCCGCTAGTTTTTGCTCTTCCTGAACACTGTTGCGATTTTTGAGATAAGGTTTTGTCCACCCCACTGAAGATGTTACCTTTATATCAAGGATTGTGTAATAATAAAAATGCGGGCTACAGGTAGAACAGTGAAACAACCATTTGAATTTGGTACCAGGGCGGTAACCTAAATTTAGTTATTTTATTGTCATAAACAAACCAGGTTCTCGTATGATTAGCAAAATGAAAAAGAACTTTTATGATCCTGTGAATATGCATTGGAAAAAAAAATTAATTATTTTGATATTAAACTTTAATTAAATAAAGATTGTACTAGCGAAATTTTAGGAGTTTTCAAGACCCATCATAAAAAGAAGAAAAAAAGGGGGAAAATGCCAAATGGTATGGGGGGGGGGCCGCACCCCTGGAATCCACCATTGCATAAAGTGTATGATCATGTAAAATGCTCTTCATAAAGACCATATTTGTAAAATATAAATTGTTTGAAAAAACTGATTTATCTATAACTTTTATGCATTTGAGATAAAACAAATTATCAAAATTATTCTTTTGATTTATGCTGAATCGCTTGTAAGCTTATTTCACTTCTTGAACTCTGTTTTACAATTTTATTATATTCATAAAAACGTCATGTAGTCGTCATCATAATATTTATCCAATGTACCTTACGAGTACATTGTAAGCGCCACGAGTACTACCGTAATCAAGGATCCCGTACAATTTTAACGTTGTAGTGATAAATAAAGGTCAAGATTATTTTTTTTGTTTTTTTTCTCTCCAAATAACCATACATGCTTATTGACTAACTGATGACCACCTTATATGACTGGTTGCTCTAATGATGACTAATAAGTGTATAACATCTATCACAACACGTGTTACTAACCTTACATAAGGTATAGTGCGTCCATGTGAATGTAGTCTTCATAAGTAAAACCCTAGTTATCAGAACATAAAGAAGAGCTGAATAGAAGAACTAAACACTATGTCTCATACATTTGTAGGGCCGTGGATGAAGCTGCTATGAGCAGAAAGGTTGACGCTGGCTTCAGTGATTGGACAAAGCTAGTCTAGAATGCAGGCGATATACAAATGTGATTTTTATTGTACATTAATTAGAGTTTTGGTTTGTAGACTACTTGGATGATATGTACCCTGTGGCCCTCTAATAAAGCTCCTCTCCAGAAGAAGCCAGATTGGATATAACGAGGAGTAGTAATCATGGGATTAATGAGCTGTTTTTTCTTCTACATTTCCTTCATGGACCATCTTCTACTTTTTGATCTGCTGATGAGCCCCCCTTCTCTCTCTCGATCTATATGTTATCTTTTTTTCCCTCAAAATGCCTTCCATTCGATTGCTGTTGAGGCTCCTCTCTCTTCGCTCTCCATACTTTGTTTTCTTTATCAAAAGTTATTAAGGTTTTGTCATTATTTTCTTCCATCGTCGTTCTCATCTTGCTGATTTGCCTCTCGTCTCCCTCTCTTGATTTTCATCCTTTTTTTTAGAAAATCATTATCACAGTTTTTTATCATCTCTTGCCACCATCTGTCTCTTATATGGTACACTCGATGTGCCATCTTTTTGTTTTGCTTTTGAATATTTATAAAAAATCTTTGTTTTTTCACCATTTTGTCATCTTTTTGCTACTCTCGTCTCTCTCTCTCTCTACTCTCCATCTTCTTTCTCTTCCCTTCTGTCTCTGTGCCTTTTTTCCCATCTTGAATCTCAGTTTTTCAGCATATGGGCAGTCCCCAGTTACGGACATTTACAATTTCAGACCAATTTTTGCTACTTCAAAAGTCATTAAGATAACATAACTCTTCTATCTTGAACTCATAACATTGAATCATAAACCAAAAACTATAGACTAAAAAACTGTGCAAGTTTCAATCCATTTCCGTACATGTTGTGTAGTTTACGCCATATATCGTACTGTTACGAGGACATTACATTTTTTGGAAAGACTTTTTACATACCTTTACATTCATTGAAAAGTCTGTGAGTTTAGGTAAACACAGTAAGTCAATTCCACTAAATTTAAAGTAATAAAATGTTTCATTGGATTAAAGTTGAATTTTAATTGAAACAAATGAACGCATGTACCCGCTAGAGCTCACAATTGTTGGGGTTAGGACATTACATTTTTTAAGGCGTTACGGACATCACAGATTTGTCCTTTCATAAGTAGAAAAGGGTCACATGTTAGTGGTAATATTTTGTATTCTTTTTCACACTGGATGGTAAAATTATACACATTCTAAAATGTTGCGCAAAGCATTTTCATGAATTTTTTATTTCATTGGTGCCAATTTCGAAGGATATTTGTTGTTGATCTGGAACTTTATTAGCTTGTTTATTTTCTATTTTATTGGAATCAAAAAGAATTATAAATGTCTTACAATGATAATGATCCATAAAGGACATGTAGTTTACCTTTCGAACTTTGTATATAATATTTAAATCGTAACATCTTAAAATGTAATATAGAGAAGCTACGACATTACAGCTTTTCCATACACTGAATGTACCCAAAGCTGAGCCTAACTCTATAGAAAACAACTTTATTCTTAATATGAATAATTAATTGGTATCTAACTAAATTTAATATGATTTTTTGGATCTTGAAGGATGCTTTTCCATTCTCCTTTTTCGACAATTGTTGATTTACAAAGTCTTGTAAATTTAATGTAGTCTTCCAAGCTGTTAAAAAAAGTCTTTTCAGACATATCATTCATTCATGTTGCTTCCATGGTCAGGTTTGGAGTAGATATGTTATTCTACCCATACACAGCAGAAGTAGTAGCAATACTATGTTTTCTCTGTTCCACAAATGACTCCTCTTCTTTCACTGTAATAAAAAAAATTTGTGATCCTTTGTCTTTCTCAAAAACTTTATTGTGTACCCATTAGTATGGATCCTTCTTATTTGTGCGACAAAGTTCTTTGCAAATTTTGTTTTGTCTGAAACCCCACATGAACAAAATATGCTATAGGAGCAGTTGTCAAGAAGTATGCATGTGGTTACAGCTTTCCTCACACTCATCTTTGTCCTCCAGTGTCCACTTTAATGTGTCCACAAGATTGCTCTATTTGCTTTGAGTACAGCTTGTAGTGAATGCATGCAGTGTTTACAGGTTTTAAATTTATTGACCGTAAAAATGTTCAAAATCACCTGTAATGTCACAAACTAATGTTACTCATTAAGGCGGTCATCTATTTTGATACATTCCATATTTGAAGTATTAAAATCAAAACATACTTGCAATCCGTGTGCATTCTCATCTTGCTACATTGTGTAATGTCCGTAACGCACTGATGATGTAATGTGCCGTAACGCTCTTTTCCCATGAATTATGAAAAATTATAAAAGAAAACTCTTGATATGTTGTGAGATAAACATATTTTAGGCTTATGGCATATTGAATTTGCAACCAAAATGGACCCAAAACACACGGCGTGCTATAAATTATGTATCTAAAAACGTTACGGAACATTAAACTTCAAGCGCGATAGAAATCAAAAAGTTTTGAAAAGGCTATTTTGCCGAAAATAATTTCATTCCTTCCAAAATCTTTTGGATGACTTATAAATGTCCTGGGCTCTTATTATAACATAAAAATATCACCTGAAGTTATTTTATGGTAAGATTTTACTTGAGAACAAATATATGCAAACGCACTGAAATTTATGGCATTTTTTGGAAGAAACACCTTTTTCAACAGCTTGAAAAAAATATGTTTCCGAACTTTGGAACAATTTGTCTTATTATATCTTGGTTGATAATAACCTTCCTGATCACTTTCCAGATTAAAACAATTTGTTTCTCTATTTTTTTTTTACCCCTTGGGTTTCATTTTCATGAATTGCCCATTTCTTTCATCATCTCATTCTCATCTCTCTCATTGATTAGTATCTGTCTCAAAATTGAAAGATCAATAAAAATGTAAAAAAAAAAAAAAAAATTATTTACAACCAAGGGTTATAATCAAATAAAAAAAAAACAACCAATGGTCTTGAAAAGAAGACACCTTTGGTGTCTTCATTAGCAGATGTACACCAAATTGGGAGGGGGGGGGGAATCCCATCTAGTATTATACAGTAAGCCGTCATGTATTTGAGCACTGTGTCATGTGTTAAACACGTTGAATTGACATTATACATTCACATTCTAGGGTTGAGTGGACATCCCTTTGGGCGGTCAATCATACTTTTTTGTTGTAAGCTTTCAACACAGCACAGTTTTTTATGGTAAAATAGTCCTTAATCACATTAATTAGCTTGCCTCTAACTATCTACTAGAGTCCCATTTCTTCTTCCTTCTCTCTCTCCTCCTCTCTCTGGTTATGTTCGAGGTTCGTTACTCTCTCATTCTTTCTCTCGTTTTCTTCATCGCCATTCTCTTGTTTGTCTTTAATTTTTTTCCCCTGTTTCATTTTACTCTCTCTCTCTCTCTTCCCTCTTCCTCTTCTGCTCTGTCTGTCTATCTGTCTGTTGGTCTTTCATTTTCCCCCATCTCCTCTGTCTGATGGTTTTTCAATCTCTCCTTCCTCTATTGCTCTTTCACTTAGAACTCACCATATATTATAAACTCTCATGTATTTTGAGCCTGTCTTATGTAACAGTTGGAAAATTATAATTCCATCTAGCTGATGACCCATACCTTTGGGGCAATTCAAAGCCCCATGTAAAGGCTTTCCCCAACCACAGCAGTGTATGGTATACAGTCCCTCAATCCATAAATTTGCTTGTCTTCTAACTTTTTCTATCTATCTCTCTGTCTTTCTCCTCTCTCTTTTTGTCTTCTATCTTTCTCTCTCAGTACTTTTGTTTCTAGTTTTCTGTCTCTTACGCTACTCTTGTCTCTCTTTCTCCTCTCCTGTTTTTGTCTTTGTCTTTTTTCCTGTCTTCTTCACTTTCTCTCTCTCTCTCTCTCCTCTCTCTCATCTTTCCCTCTGCTCCCACTCTCTGTTTCTCTTCTCTTGCCTCTTCTGTCTATCTGTCCTGTTGTTCTTTCTATCTTTTTCCCATCTTCTGTTGAGGTTTTTTCAACTCTCTCTTCCTTATTGCTAATTTCAAACTCCCCATATATTATAAACTTCATGTATTTGAGCTTGTCTACATGTAAACACCTGGAATCAAATTATATAGTTCACATCTAGACAAGATTGACATCCCTTTGGCGGTCACGTGTAAGGCTGCCCACACAGCCAGTCCTCATGCTTGAAATTTGCTTGCCTCTCTGTTTTTATCTCTATTCCTTCAGGGTCTCTGTCTTTCTCTGTTTTTCTCTGTTTTCTCTCTCTGTTGTCTCTTATTCTGTCCCGTCAGGGAGGTTAGTCTCTTTGTTTTCCACGTGCGCTTATCAGTTTTTCTCCATTTTATCTTCAGTAATCTTATACCATGGATGTTCTGTCTCTCTTCTTCTCTCCCTTCCTTTCTCTGTCTTTCTTTCTGTTAATAATGTATGTCTGTTCTCTCTCTCTCTGAGTTGATTTCCTCTTCTCTCTTATCTCTTGGTACCTCTATCTGTCTCTTCTTCTCCTCTCTTCTTGATTTCACTCACCTTGTTTCAAATCTATCTCTTTCTTCCTCACTTTGTCTCCCATCTCCCCCTGATGTTTGTCTGTATCTCTCTCTTTCAATCGTACCCTCCGTCGTCCTCTGCCAATCACTTGGTTACTCTTCTGGGATGCACCTTTCTATATGGAGCCACTCAGGCACATGTAATGCCATTTCAGCTCAGAGCAAGAAGGCCATTATTTACTGTAAAACTTGTGAAGGTACAGATTATTCAAAAGGGCGGATCTCAATTGAATTGTCTTTCTCCCCTATGAATTTGCATCACACATAATTCAATTTGTAATCCCACTTTCCTTATTTTGTTTCTTTATTTTTTATAATTCTTTTGAGATTCCTTGAGGCAATTTGGAAAGTAATGAAAAGCAAAAGCAGAAAAATAAGAAAAAAGTTGAAGTTGACGAGTTTTATTAAAGATGTAAAGCCAATATTATTCATTTTTGTAATGAAGTACTGTATTTTATACTCAGCCAATTTTTTTGTGTTATTTTTTTTTTATAAATTGCAGGGACTGAGTTTTAGAATTCCAAGGGGAGCAAATGAAAGCTCTCCTGGAGATTTAAGGAGAGCAGTAGGAGTGGATGCAAAAGCCTTCTCCACGATATCACAGGGGAGCTTTTTACTCGAAACAAGAAAAAACGGAAGGCTAAGAGGATCCCATGCAAAACTACATTTACAGTGTAGTAGGCCTACTAATTTAATAAGCAAGACTTGAAGAGATTCTGTACAGTAGGGTCAATCTCAATTGAATGTTCAAGTACTCTTATATTATTGTAATGTACTATTCTGCAAAATGTTATTTTAATTACGTACGTAACACCGTCACGAGTCTCCTCCTCGAAATCAATATCGTAATCCCAAAGATTGTAGAGTGTAAGTTGACTTTTGACATGATGATTCTTGCGATTCAGCAGGTAATTATTTAGTAAAACAGAACATGACCAAAACCTTGAACAGATGCAAATGAAAGATGCCATAAATTTCCTTCGGAGCTCAACGCTGCGCACGACGTCGAGTATTATTTTGGTACCTACTATTTTTCGGTAATTCGTGCACGGAGAACATCACCTCAGACACTCGATCCATCAAATCTCGACTCATTATCGCGCCTTTCGGGGTCACAATTGTCTGAGAAAGTTTTCAAGCTTGACATTGTAATTTCCTTTTCCTGACATAAAGTAAAGAAATAAATTTAATATTAAGTAAAATTGGTAATGCAACAGAAATTGTCCGAATTTTCCCTTTTGTGGAAATCTTGAACCAGTTAAATTAACTATCGACGAGTGTTATGTTTGACGAGTTGTCTAGGGGTTTGCCACGCATGATCAACACTTCCGGGCTTTCAATCAGAATGAATGTGGCACAACCCGGCGCCTTGAAAATTGCTCGTTGCGGCAGAGCTGCTTGTCCTCCCCGCAAGATTGGCGGAGAGCTGCTTGGTTTCGCACGCAATCTGCTCGAGTGTCATTCGCGTATTATCACCAATATTCGTAAACACATGCTCGCCCTGATCTCGAGGCGCGCGATAAATCGCTCATCCAAAAACAGATTAGGGCGCGCGCGTTGCGCGCGATCTTCCGCGCGCTTAAACTCAGTCCCTGAAATTGATGACAACATGAAGTGGTTTGCTAAATTTGATGAAAAATTTCAAACCTAAGCACAACTCACGCTTGTGCAGTTAATTTTATTCTTTAATCATGTAGTATACTACAATGTAACAACAGAACAGATGAAATTAGTTATGATTTGTCCGTGTCGAGTCTTTCGCCAGATGAACCACAATTACCGAACCTTCATTGGTTAACGTTCTTATATAAACTATTGAGCATTTGGCTCCTACATCAGAGATCTATACTGACCTTTTATTACGTAGCCATCCCATTTTTGATATGCAGATTAGAAAAATAAAAAATGCAAAATCAGTGCTAGTTGCCATGAAATGCAAAAAAATTCTATAGGCCTACATGTAAAATTTTATGCATTCTCATTAACATTGTATTTATATTGCTGGCATTAATGTACATTGTTCGAAAATGTATGAATATATGATCTTATGATACATTGCATTTAAAGTAATAGGAAATATAGGTCAAAGGTCATGAAGTTTATTTCATTGAGGTCTGTGTTTTGAAAAAAAAAATGCAATGAGCCTTTTTTTAAAATAAATTTGTATATATTGCTATATCAGTAGACCTTATCGTAAAAATGTTTGTTATTTTTGGATCCAAGTTATAAATTCAAATTAATTTTATATACAAACTCATAACCTCGCCAATGTTATTGGGTAAAGTAAAATGATTAATAAATTTAAAAGCAAATACACTCTTCATCATTCTTTCTCATGTTTCCACTACCTATCACACCCTCCTCATTAGATATACCAACCTCATCCTTCCTGCCCACCTTTTCCTTTCTCTCTTTCTCTCTCTCCATATTGTCCCCTGTGTATTCATTAATAGAAAAATGATGATCAAGGGTTGACTCTTCCCTTTAATTATATTGCATAGTGTATGAGTCAGTGACAACCAATGCCTAGCTAACCGCATGCATGCAAAATAACCTGCTCGTCATGATACTAATCGGCATCAAAATTATTGAGATTCCTGCAGAATATTTGGAAATAGAAATATGATAGGGCAAACTGAAGGCAGCAACATTCTCACATTACAATACTTATTTATGAAATATGTTTGTGTTCTAGTGTTTGACATTGAATTTTGACATTTGTCATCATTAACAACAACAATTTACAAGTAGGTCTATAATAGGTTTGATATCCACGCAGCTTCTTTTAATTTTCATACCACATAAACCCAATTTGGTCTACTAATAATGTAGTAGAATTTCCCCTTGGTTAATTTATACATGTACATGGTCTAATTGTCACATGTCTAATGACTCTTGGTCTAGTGCCAATTTGTCTAGCAATTTTGTTTTAATTTAATTTTTATCTATTCCAAATTATGAATATTGGTCTATTACATTGTATCAGAATGACCAAGTGGTGTTAGACCACTTCATTAGATAAAAATCGGACATTGAATATTAGACAAAAATGGTAAATTACAACATTTTACAGGTACTTAGGGAAAGCAGAAAGTGCAATATTTAAAAAGATAATTGAAGAAAAGAAAAAAAAAAAAAAGAGTTTTCAAATTTTGCCATCTGTGATATCCTGGAGTGATTTTTTTTTCTTCTTTTTAACTGGTCAGCTCATGTATTTAGAGTTTACTAGATCTGAATTGCCTCAGACACCCATTCTACTTGTTCACTTGGGCATTCATGTGTCATATACAGCCTGACAATTCATAACACTATGAGTTATTTAAACATAGAGCCATAGAGATTATGCTCCATTTTAACACCCTGCAATGTACATCCTTACAATTCATCAGGTATTTGGTTACTACATTTCAGGTACCGTGGTTATACACTGGATTGGCTCTCGTTGTTGCATCCTAAGGAAGGCTCAACATCGTGTAGTGGTACGGTCTATTGACGTTTTCCAGTTAGATAAATTATAAAGATATAGACAATATAAAGAGTCGCTAGGCCACGTAATTGTCAGTGAAATGACGAGTTTAGAAGTTTTATAGGTTTATCTATTAAGTTTCGTTCACACTAAATAGGGATCTTATTTGTACATGTATGCACTGTAATTGTTATTTGGGTCGGGGGATTGGTATTAAGCTATTTTGAGACGGTCCTGCTTGTAGCGGGTAGTCGTGCATTCATGAAATCGTACAGGATGCTATGTCGGTAAATGTATTTATGTTACAATAGTAATGGCATTCCTGTCCTATTCATTAGCTTTCGAAATATGCCTGGGGGGGTGCCAAGTTGTTGGTAAATTATTTTAATTAGCGTCCCTGATATTCTGGTCATGTTTAGAACACGCCACTTTGGGAACCTAAAAGCACTGCCTATTTGTTATTGTGCAATGTACTAGACAGGGCGAAAGGGTGCGCGGGCTTTCATTGGTAGTTTGTTATTACAGGAGGCGGGGCTTGTTGGACTGTTCTTCCTTACCATTAGTAATAATTGATATAGGCGAAGCTCATTGTGGCTCAGGAGCCATTTGTGTTAGAGCCTTTTTATGTTCGATGCTTACGTTGGCCGTTGAGTTACATTTTCTTTGCCGGATCGAAGCATGGTGTTTCGGTCTTTATAGCCCGCTCTGTAAACGTTTACATTTTAATTAATGCACCTTCCGCTATTGATTGTGACTGTTCGTGGAGTTTTCGTCATTTTTTCGTAGTTCTACATTAAATAAAACCAAACCGAACTTTACTTTAATGTGTCAGCCGCCCATTTTGGTTTCTGAGGGGGGGAGGGTGTGGGTGACATTATAAGTTAACTATTATTTTCGCCACCTACTTGGAGACTGAGTCTCGGAGACTACTCTGAAGTCGTGTCCTATTACAATCGAAAAATGACTTGTGAGCGTGTTTTATACAGAGGAAAGGGTGAGTTCAATACGGCTCAAGAGTCACTCGAACGCGAAGTTCCAAAGGCATCACAATTCAATGTTATTTGCTATGTATGCTAGAAATTCCGAACTAAAACGCGACCTTTAAGTCATCAAGTTCGTCATCTTCTCTGGTTTTATACAGAGAAATGGATCAAAAACTCTGGCGATGTGGTGGAGCAAGACAGCGTGTAACTCGTGTGATGGATCCACATGATCCCTGGTTACACGCGCATAAAATTAGCTGTGTCGAATCCGGAGCCGAGTCACCAGTTGTAAACAATGTGGTGGTCGGGTAGAGGTGCAAAAAGCGTTTCTGCTTTTGATGTCCTCTCCCTCATGTGGATGGAATACCAAGCTTATCGCACAGAAATCCAAATATATTCTACAATCATCATTGAGTGAAAGCAATATATTCATTATCAATGTGGTTTCCTCTGTAGTGCTTGGGCTCTGCACAAAGTTAATCAGAAGCGTATTTCTGTAGATGTTACAAAGTATGTACTCAGCGTAATTCGAAATTTACGTTCCATCACTGGTGAATACACATTGTCTCTTCGTATCAGACAATTACCCCCAAGAACGAAATAGGGTTAGGGTTAGTGTACGATTTTAGGCATATATGATTTTTGCCAGGAGGTATGTCCCACACCATTCCATTATTAAGCCAGGGCTTCCTACATGTCAATCTACTGTAAAGGAGCTGGTTTGCACTGACAACGTAGAAAAAATATGATCAAAAT
>CALNVZ010000674.1:4456516-4484472 GCA_940671915.1 Paracentrotus lividus | reverse complement strand
GGTTATTGAACTGTACTCAGTCTGCGCGTCATGTCTGTTCTATCTGTGTGTAAGCCAATGTTCGTAGTACGGACGTACGCGTCAGTTTCGGCTAACCGCGAAGCACGTCGACCTGGGCCGCCGCGCCCCCGTGTTAGCTAGCTGAGATACATACACAGCTACAGCACTGATACAGCTTACAGCCCAATCCTTGCAACCTCATTCACGAAAATCAGGGATGACAAAATATTACACTGCGCAGTTAAAGGGGGGGGGGGGGTGACTGCTGAAATGATTCCCTTCAGAGATTTGTAAATCTTAAGCCGTATTCTCATACTTTTCTAAAATAAAAATCGGCGTCTTGGCTTTATACTTCAGAGATATATCCATTTCATCCCTGTTTAAAGTTTTCCGACTCAAAGGCGCCAAACTAGAAGGGGAGGGGGGGGGTTAGGGGTGTGGTTAACTTAATTAGAATGCGTTTTTCATTTATGTGCGAGACAGCATATTGCGACAAAACTACAGGGTTTATAAATGAACAAAAAATAACTCTGCCTACTTTTCTTCTTTTCTTTTTCTTTTTTTTTTCTCAAAATAAGCCTAAGCAGGCCCATGAGTAGGTACTGTGCAAGCGCAGCGATTTCATTGGGGGGGGGGGACGGAAACACCCGAAAGTGAAAAATAATACACTCAAAATTCGCATACTTCACACATTATGCAGAAACTAAAAATTAAAATGTTTGCGAGCGCGAAGCGAGAGCCGAAAATTTGTGCCTTATAATAACATTTAGCATTGTATTTGACATAAATTTTACCTCCTTATTAGCTTCACAAGCTTATGACGAAATATAAATATATAAGCTTTAAAATCGAGGAGGGACGACCCCAGAAAAAATCTGACGGGGACACGTTCCCCCCCCGGCCCCCCCCTCCTCCGGGATGCCGCCAATGGTACTGTGACTTATACCCGCTCTCTCTTCCAAAAAAGTTAAAATGTGCAAAACCCCTGAGCGAATTCGTTTTATTGATGAGTAGGCTACGATGGTCTTTTGTCATATAATTATATTTTAAAGTTATAGCCCCTTCCTTGAACGATGTTTTCCATTTTTTATCACTCCGGTCTTAATCTCTCCTGATCAAAATTATGAATAGACGAATAGCCTCGACGCCTGAGCGCCTGTTTTACATTTTCCAACTAGTAAAATACAGATATCGCATTTCAAACTGTTGAAAAAAAAATAATTAAATTCATCCTTGGCCAAGTTGCCTTAATGCATTCCGAGGCGTGATCTGGACGGAGGTGGGCGGGGGGGGGGGAAAGTCTCTCCCTACTATTCTGAGGTCACAATATCAAAATGTCTACCCCGCCACCACTCTTTGGTTTTAAAGTTTATTAAAAAAAAAAAAAAAAAAATAGGAAAGGTTCTCATGAGTCATAAATTTCGGACCAAAACGACTGTCACCTCTTTTCCCAATTTGCTTTTATATATTTCTATATCAATGTTTTTCTTCTTCTTCTCTTCTTTTCCCTATTAATTCCCTTTCGAATATACACTGTTCGTCATAAAGGTGGAATATTTTTTCTGTCTCAATCGACATTATGTTGCTCCGTTTCTAATTTCTTGAATGTGTTTGACACCGCTTTCACTGTCTGGGATTCGAGTATATCTTGACATTCCCTCCACCCTTCCCGGGGATTTTTCTTTAAAAAAGTTTGTCACCCCTAGAAGATGGCATTTTCGTAATTTTTTCTTATTTTGGCCCTTTTTGTTCACCGACCCACCAAGGCCCCCTCAGTCCTACCCCAAGAAAACATGTCTGGGGTGAATATTATGTTATTGTTCTTAAATTAATTCTAGATTTATGGTTACAGGGCTGGCCCTTTTGTCTAGGGGAGGGGTCAAAATTTATTTTGATTGGGGTTCAACATTCATTTTATTCATTTTTACACCATGGAAATTTCTATCTTCCCTAAATTATATGTAAATCTCAACAAACATTAAATCAAATAAATATTATCAATAATGATATTACCAGCCTGTCATCAGGCTAGCCTGAGTGTAGGTCTTTAAATTATGATTTTCTGACACGCTTTGAACGTTTTTATGCATCTACCTGGAAAGATGGGCAGTAACTCTACACTAAGGCTGCACTTATTTACGGGTTCTTGACTTATTTTCACTCCAATTTTACCTCTGTGTTTGTGCTAACTGTCTCGCAGGTGCAAAATAAATTCTGCAGAATTCCTCGCACACCTCGCCAAGTTCTCGATCTACACAAGATGACAGCGGCAAATATACCGGTGCCTGTGCTAGAGCGGATATTCTCATATTTGGATTTAGCGGAATTACTTTGCTGTTCTCTCGTCTGCAAAGCCTGGTATGACTGTCTTTACGACGAAAACAGCCCTGTGTGGAAAGTGCAATGTCTACGAAAACTTGCTAAAGACGCTGCAAACGGCAAACTCTTACAGCATCTCCCGTCTTACAAATCGAGATTGCGGGCATTTCATCATGCATTCAATCCGAATGATTGCTCCAGGAACATTTACATTCGACCAAACGGTTTCACTCTCCATAGAAACCCTGTTGCACAGAGCACAGATGGAGCCAGGGGGAAGAAAGGTTTCAATGAAGGCAGACATGCATGGGAGGTTTGGTGGGAAGGTCCGCTAGGAACTGTAGCCGTTGTAGGCATAGCGACGAAACATGCAGCAATGCAATGTCAGGGATATGTAGCACTCCTCGGAAACAATGATCAGAGCTGGGGATGGAACCTCGTCGACAATCTTCTTATTCACAATGGCGACCATCAAGGCAACTTTCCAAATTGCAATAACGCCCCCAAGTACGAGGTTAGTATGAAACCTCTTTTATTATATTTTCTAACTTATTAAGTAACATAACAAATAATGTTAGGTAACTTATATATTTTCAATAGGGTCTAATTTTGTATTGTGATAGTGACAGGGCATGTCAGCCTTTGTCAGACTCAGAGTGTGGTTAATAACCAACACAACAGTGTTGTGCCTGCACAATCTTTAGAAATTGCGAATCCTGATCCCCACGTGGAGAGGTGTTATAGAATAATATAGTTAAGTGTCTGACTGGGACAAAGATAAAATCAGGTAAAGGTAGATCAAGTAGGCCTAGATCTAAATGAATAAGCATGTCCCTAATGATTCAGGAGAGTATCCCATGCTTGTCAAATCAAGTATACTTGGCTATGGTGTGTCCGGAAGCGTTGTTTGTCCTGACAGTGACAAGACGGCAATTTTAGGAGCTTTGTGATCAATATTTCATTAATCAATTGAAAATAATATCAGACAATACAACATTGAAGCACAAATATTCACAAATAATTTTGGTATTTACTGCACAAATTTTGATAAAATCCAGGGCAAAAGATGATGTTTTTATCTGCTTAAGTGTCGGGACAAGGGACCCCCCATCCTACTAGAACTACCTACCTTGAGTTAAATTCGAAATGATCCCTTGGGATTGGACAGGTGTCAGAAAGACTTACAAGCATCCGATGACGGGGGTAATAATAATTTTTAAGCGGTTAGAGATGAAATTATAATATATCGCAACTATTATTATTAATATTAATATTACTGAATCAAGCCCATTGAAGACTTTATAGTTTGTTTACACATTATCACAAATAAAACATGCCCCTCTCCAGATTAGATTGTTTCAGAAATAGTTGAAATTATGTCCATTGGATAGGATGTTTAATGGACAGGTGCATTTAAGACAAAAAGCAAGATAATTGCAGAGGGCCATGCGTTTTGAACTCGCCCCCTTTTGTGTTACACCATAAATCTAACAATCGTGCACCTACATGTATCAGGATCAAAGTGTCATAACTTTTGAAATATTAACTCTAACCCTAAAAAAGTATACATTTTCTGAAAGGCAATGTCCTGTGGATTCCACAAATGATTATGCCATCCACTTTAATGTAGGGTGAAGTAGTACATATTTAAATTAAAAATATTGAATTTTTTGGGGCCCTAATTTTTTTTATTGTAGCCCCCAATATTTTTTCTCCCTTTGATCCAGACCTTAATTACTTATCATATTTGAATTGCTCTTGAAATTTCCTTTCAGAAAATATATTGTTATAGGGGGGTTTCTTCATTTAATAAAAAAAAAATCCTAACTTTTTAAGGCCCAAATATTTTGGTCAGCCTGGGCCGGGGAGGGGGTCGCCCCCTCCTCAAGATCTCTGCCATGGTGGGGCCAAAGTTTATAAAAACTTGCATATATACATGTAGGTGGGCTATCTTATAATGAATAAGCTCACAAAGTCTCAGACCCCTATCTTAAGTAATTTTTTAGTTATCTGCATTTACATGTATGTAATGAAGCTTTACATACAGCAGGAACTGTATTGAGTTACAATACACAGTCAATGAGGAAATTGCCATTTTAACCGCGCACAGCGCGGCGATTTTCAGAACTGCGCGTTACCAAATGGCTGGAACTTTATAACAGTGGTATCAAAAGATGCATGAGACTCTAAGCTATAAAGTCCTAAAAGCTCACAGCACAAAAATAAATATCCAGAAAGTTATCATGGTTATGATGTTTCGAATGCACAGGAGGATGCGAAATCCCAGAGACTTTGTGTGTACCTCTTCCCCCCCCCCCTCAACCACCCTTGCCTTTTCGTATTCTATCGCGTGCCGTGTCGCGATTTCAAATGTACGCTCAAATTCACAGGTCTGATAGAGCTTGCAGTCAGCTTTCAAATAACACAAATTTCATGGCAATACCCCTCTATTTAGCCAAGATATCATACATTAATTGAAACAAATTTAGGAAAACGCGTAAAAGCGTTAAAATGACACCAAACTATCAGTATTGTGTGTTCAAAAATTATCCAGATGAATTATTAAAACTGCTTTGAAAAAATGGAAGTGAATGGTCTTTTGTGACATCTCAAAAGCAAAACAAAATTAATATTTTTTGATTTCCAACCTACAATGTAAATCTCCCTCCCATTTAGACTCATTTCCTAAGCCAAGCATTTATTGCTTCACAGTAAAAATGTGCAATCGACTGGAAATACATACGTGTGTAGTACCAGACTATTTTCCCTCCATAAAGTGTACCCAGGTACGGTTTTGTAATTGCTGATGTTCAGTCATAAACATCTTCATCATTCATAACATTATAATTTGGAACACTCTTACGAGAACATTGTATGTTTATGCATCCTTCTCAACTACAAACTACATACTATACCACACAAACATGACAAAATCAACAATTTATTATTTAACATTGCCTCCACAAAGTTACTGTAACCAATGAATTTTAAGCACAATTTGCAGTTCCATTTCCAAACGCTTGAGAATGGCTTCATTGGAAAGTCATAATAGAAGTTTTGTAAGAGCCCATTCATGTGATTGAACTTGCTTGAACTTAATCTTGTTACTACATGATCCACTTCCTCTGTGCAGGAAATGTGTGGGCATGGCTGAGCTTGTCTTGGTGAAAAGAAATATTTGAAGTTCTTTCTTATAAAAAATGTAGTCAAATTTGTGTGAAATGAACATCCCTTTGAATACCATTAGATTTTCAAAAATGGGTAATAAAATACTGTTATTTGAGTTTTTTTTTTACTCGATGGAAAAATCTGTTAGACCTCAATTTTTTGCCATTTTTGTGATATTTTATAATAATAATAGTGATACAAATCATACATTAAATTTGAAAAGAAAATTTTCGCGAGCCCTGACTCATGAAATTTGTGGAAATATAACCACTTCAAAGAAATTCTTCTGGCGCTATGTCAAGTCATTTTGTGGTGCCATTGCCAATGGGAAGATCTCTCTCAATTAAAAAAAAAAAGAGCATGTGCATAGATCTCCCTCTTAAATTTCAATTGTCTTATGTTTGTAACATGAAAATATTGCTTCTCTTGTCTCCCATGATCATTCTTTATTTTCTGATTTCAATGTATTATCATATGTATGTACTCATGTACATGTACAACAGAAATGTATGATAAGTTGATACGTTGTAGGAATGTAGCATTTACAGTATACTGTAGAAACAATCCCGTTGGTGTGGAAAATAATGGTATCTTTAAAGGAAAGAACGAACAGGCAGGGATTTTTAATTCATCAAACAAAGGAAGCTGTTAAAGAGGTCACATGATATTGACTCAGTCTGGATTGAGACTAGACTTCCCTTGACTGTCATGGGAAACAGACAGGAAAGAACTAATTTTCTTCTTATTTTGTACCGTTGATAGATGTGTGCATGGCTTTGTAATGAAATTAAACAGCACTACATTGTAGGTTACAGTCAAGTCAATAAATTAAGCACTTTCAGTGTGTGTTTGTACGTGTACACGGTAAAACCATTTTTTAAAACACATATCCTTTCTTTAATACCAAAGATGTAGGCCTTCCTTTAGGAATGGAAATACATGTAGTCATGTTTTAAGCTGACCCACACAGCGAATAAGTAGACAAAAAAGATAATTTCCTTTAGCGTTAACATGATTGTACACTGCAATCAGCTGATTGTACTAGAATGCTGTCCATGACAACCGTATTGTAATGCACAAAACTGTACAGTGTATTGGTTAGAGCGTCTGCCCCATCGATGTGAAGTTACATATGTACATGTATGGGGTTGATCCTCAGCCGAGTTATAAAGACTGTTTTAAGTACATGTCGACTTACATGTACAGTTGATGGGGCAACAAGACCTTTTGTTGAAAATTACTTTTTTTGTGTGTGTAAACTCCGTTTAATCAGTCAAGTGATGTCCTTTCCAAATCCCAGCTCTCTTTTCCCAAAAATGAGACCACCACATTGTGTCAAAGAAAAGGCGATGCTAAGGGGTATAATGCATTGGCCGCTATGTTTTTTGCTCTCCTGAACACTTTGCATTTTTTGAGATAAGGTTTTGTCACCCCACTGAAGATGTACCTTTGATATCAAGGCACTTGTGGTAATAATAAAATGCAGGGCCTACAGGTAGAACAGTGAAAAACCATTTGAATTTGGTACCCAGGGTAACCAAATTTAGTATTTATATTGTCATTAAAAAAACCAGGTTCTCGGATGATTAGCAAAATGAAAAAGACTTTTATGAATCCTGTGGAAATTCATGGAAAAAAATTAATTATTTTGAGTACTTAACACTTTAATTAAATAAAGATTGGACTAGCGAAATTTTAGGCGTTTTCAAACCATATAAAAGAAAAGAAAAAAAAGGGGGAAAATGCCAAATGGTATGGGGGGGGCGCACCCCCCTGGATCCACCATTGCAAAGTGTATGTACATGTAAATGCTCTTCATAAAGACGCATATTTTGTAAAATATAATTGTTTGAAAAAAAACTGATTTATCTATAACTTTTACTGCATGAGAATAAAACAAATTATCAAAATTATTCTTTGATTTGCTGAATCTGCTTGTACAGCTATTTCACTTCCTTAACTCCTGTTTTTACAATTTATTATCAGTTCATAAAAAACAGTATGGTAGTCGTAATCATAATATTTATCCCAATGTACCTTACGAGTACATTGTAAGCTGCCAACGAGTACTACCGTATCAAGGATCCCCCGTACAATTTTACTGTTGTAGTGAATAAATAAAGGATCAAGATTATTTGTTTTTGTTTTTTTTCTTCCAAATAACCATACATCTTATGACTAGCTGGATGACCACCTATCATGACTGGTTGCTCTATGATGACTAATACAGATTACATCTATCACAACACGTGTACGTAACCTTTACATAAGGTATAGTGCGTCCATGTTGAATGTAGTCTTCATAAGTAAACCCTAGTTAATCAAAAACATAAAAGAAGAGTCTGAATAGAAGAACTATACACTATGTCTCATACATTTGTAGGCCGTGGATGAAGCTCTATGAGCAGAAAGGTTGACGCTGCTAGTGATTGACAAAGCTAGTCTAGAATCAAGGATTATCAAATTGATTTATGTACATTAATAGAGTTTTGTGTTTGTAGACTAACTTGGATGATATGTACCCTGTGGCCCTCTAATAAAGCTACCTCGTCCAGAGAAGCCAATTGGATATAACGAGGAGTAGTAATCATGGATTAATGAGCTGTTTTTTTTCTCCATTTCCTTCATGGACATCTCTCTTTTGATCTGCTGATGAGCCCCCCTTTCTCTCTCTCGATCTTATATGTATCTTTTTTTCCCCTCAAAATGCTTCCATTTCGATTTGCTGTTGAGCTCCTCTCTCTTGCTCTCCAACTTTGTTTCTTTATCAAAGTTATTAAGGTTTTTCATTATTTTCTTCCATCGTCGTGTCTCATCTGCTGATTTGCCTCTCGTCTCCCTTTCTCTTGATTTTCATCCTTTTTTTAGAAATCATTATCACAGTTTTCACATCCTTCCACCATCTGTTCTTATATTGGTACACTGATGTGCCATCTTTTTGTTTTGCTTTTGATATTTATAAAAAATCTTCTTTTTTTCACAATTTGTCATCTTTTTCTACTCTCTCTCTCTCTCTCCTCTCTCTCTCTCTCTCTCCCTTCCTTCTTGTGCCTTTTTTCCCATCTTAATTCTCAGTTTTTCAGCATATGGGCAGTTCCCCGTTACGGACATTACATTTCAGACCAATTTTTGCTACTTCAAAAGGTCATTAAGATAACATAACTCTTCTATTCTGAACTCATAACATTGAATCATAAACCAAAAACTATAGACTAAAAACTGTGCAAGTTTCAATCCATTTCCGTACTGTTGTGGTAGTTACGCCATATATCGTAACTGTTACGGGACATTACATTTTTTGGACAAGACTTTTTACATACCTTTACATTCATTGAAAAGTCTGTGAGTTTAGGTACACAGTAAGTCCAATCTCCACATAAATTTAAAGGTAATAAAATGTTTCATTGGATTAAAGTTGAATTTAATGAAACAAATGACGCATGTACCCGCTAGAGCCACAATTGTGGCGGTTACGGACATTACATTTTAAGCGTTACGGACATCACAGATTTGTCCACTTTCATTATAGAAAGGTCACATGTTAGTGGTAATATTTTGTATTCTTTTCACCTGGATGGTAATTAATACACATTCTAATATGTTGCGAAAGCATTTTCATGAATTTTTTATTTCATTGGTTGCCAATTTGAGGATATTTGTTGTTTGATCTGGAACTTTATTAGCTTGTTGATTTTTGCTATTTTATTGGAATAAAAAGAATTATAAATGTCTACAATGGATAAATGATCCATAAAAGGACATGTAGTTTACCTTTTGACTTTGTATAATAATATTTTAAATCGTAACATCTTAAAATGTAATATTAGAGAAGCTTACGGACATTACACTTTTCATACACTTGAATGTACCAAAGCTGAGCCTAACTCTATATGAAAAACAACTTATTCTTATTGAAATAATGTATATTGTTATCTAACATTTAATATGATTTTTTGGATCTTGAAGGATGCTTTTCCATTCTCCTTTTTCACAATTGTTGTATTTACAAAGTCTTGTAAAATGTTAATGTAGTCTTCACAAGTGTTAAAAAAGTCTTTTCAGACATATCATTCATTCATTCTGCTTCCATGTCAGTTTGGAGGTAGATATGGTTACTTCTACCCACAGCAGAAGTATAGGTAGCAATACTATGTTTTCTCTGTTCCACAAATGACTCCTCTTTTTCACTGTATAAAAAGAAATTTGTGATCTTTGTCTTTTCAAAAAACTTTATTGTGTACCCATTAGTATGGATCCTTCTTATTTGTGCGACAAAGTTCTTTGCAAAATTTTGTTTTGTCTGAAACCCCACATGAACAAAATATGCTATAGGAGCAGTTGTCAAAGAAGTATGCATGTGGTTACACCTTTTTCCTCACCTCCTCTTGTCCTCCAGTGTCACTTTAAATGTGTCCACCAAGCTTGCTCTATTTGCTTTGAGTACAGCTTGTAGTGAATGCATGCAGTGTTTACAGGTTTTAATTAATTGACTAAAAAAATGTTCAAAATCACCTGTAATGTCACAAACTAATGTTACTATTAAGGGCCGGCATCTATTATTGATACATTTCCATATTGAAGTATAAAATCAAAAACATATCCTGCAATCCTGTGCATTCTCATCTTTGCTACATATGTGTAATGTCCGTAACGCACTGATGATGTAATGTCCGTAACGCTCTTTTCCCATGAATTATGAAAAAATTATAAAAAAAAAACCTCTTGATATGTTGTGAGATAACATATTTTAGCTTTGCATTTGAATTTGCAACAAAATTGGACCAAAACACAGGGTGCTATAAAAACTTAGTTATCTAAAACGTTACGGACATTACACTTCAAGCGCGATAGAAATCAAAAAGTTTTGAAAAGGCTATTTTCAGAAAATATTTCATTCCTTCCAAAATCCTTTTGGATGACTTATAAATGGGTCCTGGGCTTTATTATAACATAAAAATAATCACCTGAAAGTCATTTTATGGTAAGATTTTACTTGAGAACAAATATATGCAAACGCACTGGAATTTTATGGCAATTTTTTGGAAGAAACACCTTTTTCAACAGCTGAAAAAATATGTTTCCGACTTGGAAACAATTGTTTTATTATATCTTGTTGATAAACCCTTCCTGAATACTTTCCAGATTAAAACAAATTTGTTTCTCTATTTTCATTTTTTCACCCTTGGGTTTCATTTTTCATGGAATTGCCCATTTCTTTCATCATCCTCTCTCTCTCTCTCATTTGATTAGTATCTGTCTCAATTGAAAGATCAATTAAAAATGTAAAAAAAAAAAAAAAAAAATTATTTACAACCAAGGGTTATAATCAAATAAAAAAAAAACAACCAATGTCTTGAAAAAGAAGACACCTTGGTTGTCTTCATTAGCGGATGTAACCACCAAATTGGGAGTGGGGGGGAATCCCCATCTAGTATTATACACGTAAGCCGTCATGTATTTTGAGCACTGTGTACATGTGTAAACACGTTGGAATTGAATTATACATTCACATCTAGGGTTGATGACCATCCCTTTGGGCGGTCAACCATACTTTTTTGTTGTAAGCTTTCAACACAGCACAGTTTATGGTAAAATAGTCCTTAATCCATTAATTAGCTTGCCTCTAACTATCTCTAGAGCTCCCTCTCTCTCTTCCTTCTCTCTCTCCTCCTCTCTCTGGTTATGTTCGATCGTTACTCTCTCATTCTTTCTCTCGTTTTCTTCATCGCATTCTCTCTGTTTGTCTTTAATTTTTTTTCCCCTGTCTTTCTTTTACTCTCTCTCTCTCTCTTCCCCCTCTCTCCTTCTCTCTGCTCTGTCTGTCTATCTGTCTGTTGGTCTTTCTATCTTTTCCCCCATCTCTCTGTCTGATGGTTTTTCAATCTCTCTCTTCCTCTATTGCTCTTTCACTATAAACTCCCCATATATTATAAACTCTCATGTATTTTGAGCCTGTCTTCATGTAAACACGTTGGAATCAAATTATACATTCACATCTAGAGCTGATGACCATACCTTTGGGCAGTCAACCATGTAAAGCTTCCAACACAGCAGTGTATGGTATAGCAGTCCTCAATCCATAAATTTGCTTGTCTCTAACTTTTCTATCTATCTCTCTGTCTTTCTCCTCTCTCTTTTTGTCTTCTATCTTTCCTCTCTCAGACTTTCTAGTTTCTAGTTTTCTGCTACTCCCTCTCTCTGTTTCTCCCCTCTCTCTGTTTGTCTTTGATCTTTTTTCCTGTCTTTCTTTCACTTTCTCTCTCTCTCTCTCTCTCTCTCTCTTTCCCCTCTCTCCCCTCTCTGTTTCTCTTTCTCTCTGCTCCTTCTGTCTATCTGTCTGTTGTTCTTTCTATCTTTTTTCCCCATCTCTCTGTCTGATGGTTTTTCAATCTCTCTCTTCCTATATTGCTCTTTCACTAACTCCCCATATATTATAAACTCTTTCATGTATTTTGAGCTTGTCTACATGTAAACACCTTGGAATCAAATTATATATTCACATCTAGACAAGATGACCATCCCTTTGGCGGTCAACCGTGTAAGCTGCCCACACAGCAGTCCTCAATGCTTGAATTTGCTTGCCTCTCTGTTTATCTCTATTCCCTTTCAGTCTTTCTGTCTTTCTCTGTTTTTCTCTGTTTTCCTCTCTCTGTCTGTCTCTTATTCTGTCCCTCAGGAGGTTAGTCTCTTGTTTTCACCGCGCTTTATCAGTTTTTCTCCATTTTATCTTTCAGTATCTATACATGGATGTTTGTCTCTCTTCTTCTCTCTCCCTCTCCTTTCTGTCTTTCTTTCTGTTAATACATGTATGTCTGTCTCTCTCTCTCTCTGAGTTGATTTCCTCTCTCTCTCTTTCTCTTGTACCTCTATCTGTCTCTTCTTCTCCCCTCTCTCTTGATTTCACTCACCCTTGTTCAAATCTATCTCTTTCTTCCCTCACTTTGTCTCCCATCTCCCCTCTGATTTTGTCTGTATCTCTCTCTTTCAATCGTACCCCCTCCGTCTCTCTCTGGGCCAATCACTTGTTTACTCTTCTGGGATGCACCCTTTCTAATGGAGCCACTCAGGCACATGTAATGCCATCAGCTCAGAGCAAGAAGGCCATTATTTACTGTAAACTTGTGAAGGTACAGATTATTCAAAAGGGCGGATCAATTGAATTGTCTTTTTCTCCCCTTGAATTGGCATCACACATAATTCAATTGTAATCCCACTTTCCTTATTTTGTTTCTTTATTTTTTATACTTCTTTTGAGATTCCTTGAGCAATTTGGAAAGTAATGGAAAAGCAAAAGCAGAAAAATAAGAAAAAAAGTTGAAGTTGACAGTTTTATTAAAGATGTAAGCCAATATTTTTGCAATTTTGTAATGAAGTACTGTATTTTATACTCAGCCAATATTTTTTTGTGTTAATTTTTTTTTTTAAATTGCAGGGACTGAGTTTTAGAATTCCAAGGGGAGCAATGAAAAGCTCTCCTGGGAGATTTAAGGAGAGCAGTAGGAGAGTGATGCAAAAAGCTCTTCTCCACGATACAAGGGGAGCTTTTTTACTCGAACAAGAAAAACGGAAGGCTAAGAGGATCCCCATGCAAAATACATGTACATGTAGTAGGCCTACTAATTTATAAGCAAGACTTGAAGAGATTCTGTACAGTAGGGTCAATCTCATTGAATTTCAAGTACTTATATTATTGTAATGTACTATTCTGCAAAATGTTATTTCAATTTACGTACGTAACACCGTCAACAGTCTCCTCCTCGAATCCAATATCGGTAAATCCCCAAGATTTAAGAGTGGTAAGTTTGACTTTTGACATGATGATTCGCGATTCAGACAGGTATTATTTAGTAAAACGAAACATGACCAAAACCTTGAACAGATGCAAATGAAAGATGCATAAATTTCCTTCGAGCTCAACGCGCGCACGACGTCGAAGTATATTTTTGGTACCTATATTTATCGGTAATTCGCGCACGGAGACAACTCCACCTCAGACAACTCGATCCTATCAAATCTCGGACTCATTATCCGCCTTTCGGGGTCACATTGTCTGAGAAAGTTTTCAAGCCTTGACATGAATTTCTTTTCCTGACATAAAAGTAAAGGAAATAAAATTAAATTTAAGTAAAATTGTATCAAAGAAATTGTCCGAATTTCCGCTCTTTTGTGAAATCTTGACCCAGTTAATATTAACTATCGGACCGAGTGTTATGTTTGACGAGTTGTCTAGGGGTTTGCCACGCATGATCAACACTTCCGGGTTTCAATCAGAATGAATGTGGCACAACCCGGCCGCTGAAAATTGCTCCGTTGCGGCAGAAGCTGCCTTGTCTCCCCCGCAAGATTGGGCGAGGAGCTGCTTGGTTTCGCAGCGCAATCTGCTCGAGTGTCATTCGCGTTATTATCACCAATATCGTAACACATGCTCGCCTGATCTCGAGGCGCGCGATAAATCGCTCTATCCAAAACAGATTAAGGCGCGCGGTTGCGCGCGATCGCTCTCGCGCGCCTTAAAACTCAGTCCCTGAAATTGATGACCATGAAGTGGTTTGCTAAATTGATGAAAAACAAACCTAAGGCACAACTTCAGCTTGTGCAGTTAATTTTATTCTTTAATACATGTAGTATACTACAATGTACAACATGAACAGATTGAAATTAGTTATTGATTTCCCCTTTCCGAGTACTCTTCGACCAGATGAACCGACAATACCGAAACCTTCATTGGTTAACGTTCTTTATAAATCATTGAGCATTTGGCTCCTACATAGAGATCTATACCTGACCTTTAATATACCGGTAGCCATCATTTATTGATATGCAGATTAGAAAAAATAAAAAATAGCAAAATCAGGCTAGTTGCCATGGAAATGCAAAAAAATTCTATAGGCCTACATGTAAAATTTATGCATTTCATTAACATTGTATTTATATTGCTGCACTTACATGTACATTGTTCAAAATGTATGAATATAGATCTATGATACATGCATTTAAAGTAATAGGAAATATAGGTCAAAGGTCATGAAGTTTATTTCAATTGAGGTCTGTGTTTGAAAAAAAAAAATGCAATGAGCCTTTTTAAAATAAATTGTATATATTGTATATCAAGTAGACCTTATCTAAACATGTTTGTATTTTTGGATCCAAGTTAAAATATCAAATTAATTTTATATACAAACTCATACACCTCTCCCCAATGTTATTGGGTCAAAGTAAAAATGATTTAAATAAATTTAAAAGCAAATACACCTCTTCATCATTCTTTCTCTGTTTCCACTACCTATCACACCCCTCCCTCATTATAATACCCAACCCTCCTCCTTCCCACCCCTTTTCCTTTCTCTCTTTCTCTCTCTCCATATTGCCCCTGTTGTGTATTCATTAATAGAAAAATGATGATGCAAGGGTTGACTCTTCCCTTTAATTATATTGCATAGTGCTTATGAGTCAGTGACTAACCCAGTGCCTAGCTAACCCATGCATGCAAAATAACCTGCTCGTCAATCGATACCAATCGGCATCACAAATTAATTGAGAATTCTGAGAATATTTGGAAATTAGAAATGATGATAGGGCAAACTGAAGTGCAGCAACTTCTCACATTACAATTACTTATTATGACAATATGTTTGTGTTTCTAGTGTTTGACATTGAATTTTGACATTTGTCATCATTAACAACAACAATTACAAGTAGGTCTATATAGGTTTATATCCACAGCAGCTTCTTTTATTGTCTATACCACATAAACCCATTTGGTCTACTAATAATGTAGTAGAATTTCCCCTTGGTCTAATTTATACATGTACATGGTCTAATTGTCACATGGTCTAATGACTGCTTGGTCTAGTTGCCAATTTGTCTAGCAATTTTGTTTAATTTAATTTTTATCTAATTCCCAAATTATGAATATTTGGTCTATTACCAGTTGTTACAGAATTGACCAAGTGGTGTTAGACCACTTGGTCATTAGATAAAATGGACATTAATATTAGACAAAATGGTAAATTACACATTTTACAGGTACTAGGGAAAGCAGAAAGTGCAATATTTAAAAAAGAAATATAGAAGAAAAGAAAAAAAAAAAAAAAGAGTTTTCAAATTTTGCCATCTGTGATATTCCTTGGAGTGATTTTTTTTTCTTCTTTTTAACCTGGTCAGCTCCATGTATTTAGAGTTTACTAGATCTGAATTGCTCAGAACACCCATCTACTTTGTTCACTTGGGCAATTCATGTGTATATACAAGCCTGACATCTCATACACGTATGAGTTATTAAACATAGAGCCATAGAGATTATGCTTCCATTTTAACACCCTTGCAATGTACATCCTTGCATTCCATCAAGGTAATTTGGTTACTAGCATTTCAGGTACCGTGTTTACACTGTGACTTGGCTCTCGTGTTGCATCCTAAGGAAGGGCTCAACATCGTGTAGTGGTACGGTCTATTGACCGTTTTTCCAGTTAGATAATTATAAGATAAGACAATATTAAAGAGGTCGCTAGGCCACTAATTGTCAGTGAAATGACGAGTTTAGAAGGTTTTTATAGGTTTATCTATTAAGTTCGTTCACACTAAATTAAGGGATCTTATTATGTACATGTATGCACTGTAATTGTATTGGGTCGGGGGATTGTATTAAGCTATTTTGAGACGGTCCCTGCTTGAGCGGTAGTCGGCATTCATGACATTCGTACAGGTGCTATGTCGGTTAAATGTATTTATGTTAACAATAGTAATAGCATCCTGTCCTATTCATAGCTTTTACGGGTGCAAGGTTTTGGTAAATATTTAATTAGCGTCCCCTGGCATATTTCTGGTCATGTTAGACACGCCTACTTTTGGAACCTAAAAGCACGTGCTCTATTGTTTATTGTGCAATGTACTAGACAGGCGAAAGGGTGCGCGGTGCTTTCATTGGTTAGTTTGTTATACAGGAGGCGGGGCTTGTTGGACTTGATTCCCTTAACCATTAGTAAAATTGATATATAGGCGAAGCTCATGTGTGGCTCAGGAGCCATTTTGTGTTAGAGCCTTTTTATGTTCGAGCTTACGTTGGCCATGTTGAGTTAGCCATTTTCTTTGCGGATCGAAGCATGGTGTTTCGCGTCTTTATAAGCCCGGCCTCTTAAACTGTTTACATTTAATTAATGCACCTTTACCGCTTTGATTGTGACTGTTCGTGGAGTTCGTCATTTTATTTCTTAGTTCTACATTTAATAAATACCAAACCGAACTTTACTTTAATGTGTCAGCCGCCATTTTGTTTCCTGAGTCCTATAAGTTAAACTATTATTTCGCCACCTACTTGGAGACTAGTCTCGGAGAACTTACTCTGAGTCGGTCCTCTTACAATCGCAAAAAGTGAACTTGTGAGCGTGTTTATACAGAGCGGAAAGGGTGAGTTCAATACGGCTCACAGATCACGACCGGAAGTAAAGGGACATCATTAATGTTTGTTGGGATGTATGGCAGAATTCCACCAGCGACCTTAAGGTCATCAAGTTCGTCACTGCTTTCTGTTTATACAGAGAAGAATAGATCAAAACCTGCGATTCGGGTGGAGCAAAAAAGGCGTGTCAAACTCGTGTGATGGATCACACTGATCCTGTTTACACGCCATAAAATTGCTGTGTCGAATCCCGGAGCCGAGTCACAGTGTAAACACATGTGGTGGTCGGGGTATGAGGGTGCAAACAAGCGTTCTGCTTGATGTCCTCTCCCTACAGTGATGGGAATACCAAGCTTATCGCACGAGTAATCCAATAATATTCTACAATCCATCATTGAGTGAAGCATCTTTCATATCAAGGGTTTCCTCCTGTAAGGGCTGGTTGCACCATAACGTTAATCAGAAGCTATTTTGTATGTGTACAAATGTATTGTACCAGTAATCCAAATTTTACGTTCCATCACTGAGTGAAACATTGTTCTTCGTATCAGGACAATTACCCCAGGACAGAAATAGGGTTAGGGTTAGGTGTAGATTTAGGGATAGATTTTTTGCAGGGGGTAGTTGTCCCACAACCATTTTCCATATTAAGCCAGGGCTTCCTACATGTACATCTACTGTAAGGGGCTGGTTGCACGAAAACGATAGCAAAAAATTATGATCAAAATCAATAATCCAACAATATGCTAGTACTACCACCCTTCACTGAGTGTTCAGCATCTAATCTTTTTTATCAAGGGTTTTATACTAAAGGGCTGGTTACACTTTAACGATAACAAGAAATGCTATAATACTTTGTACATCAAGCCTTGTATTTTGTTAGACTTTTAGTGTCATACTAGTAGTCTAGTGGTGGTGTTACTTCACTGAAAAAGCAACGATCCTCAGTTCAATTCACAGCACAAAAATGTTCTAGAGCAAGGCATTTTGTCTAAATGCTTCTCCCCACCCAGGTGCAAATGGGTACCGGGTAGGATGTGAACGTCATTGTGGTTTGATCAGCACAGTGAGCACCTAACTCATGGTGCCTGGCTGGAATGCTCCTCAGGGAATGGAGAATGTGCACACATTGTGTGTGGGCAAGCCTCAATCCGATGACCGTGGTAATAATATGTCTTTAATTTGCTGAGAGATATAGTTTAACTGTGTATGAGTTGCTATGTAAATTCAGAATATTTATCATTATTTAGGGCAATAAAGGCTATTTTAGATAAAGGCCACTTTTTCCATTGGCCATTTTTTCCCATTACATCACGAATGTGAACGTCTAGAAAGGGTGACTAAAAATTTTGGAATGGGTGATGAGGCATTGAAAGGCCTTCGATTAATTCAAGCCCTGGTGCATGTACAATAAGTATGTGTAATAATTATTCATTTATTGGTCGCCTATGGGTTATGTGGTAGCCTTCTGGTTAGCAATAGATGCGCCAATATTATGTTAATGAGTTACCTTTGTAAGTTGTTCCATGACCAATCAGTTTATTTTGTTCAGGTGACATGAGCTGGATATTCAAGGGCAGAGCCCCCATGTCGAGGAAGGGGTGTTATGAACTGGTGGGGTGGGGGTGGGGGGGTAGGTTATACATTGTAGGACCCCGACAGAAACTGACAGATTTTGCCATCATGATGTCATTGTTTGACCTAGAGCTGCATAAAATTGTTGTTAATTCTTCTACATGTATGTGAGATAATGTGTTCAAGCAACAAATAATGCTTGCCCTTCAGAAGGGCAGTTGTACAAATTTGGTCCCTTTTTATTATCCTTAATTTATAATAGTGGAATACAATTTCTTTCTCAAATTGAGCTGTACAATGTTGAGCCCAGGACCATGAATCCTATCAAGAGAAATATGATTCCTATACCATTTATCACAATTTTTATTGTTGAAAATTCTGATAATTTTTTCCTGGGCACACAACAATATACTTAAAGGAAAAGGGCATAGTTTTGACCTTTCTCTGACTACATGAACTACGGTAAACATTGATCAGTTCATTGATGTCTAAATTGCTCCCAAGGACATCATTTAACTTCAGCAATTTAAAATTAAATACCGGTAGTCGTGTGTGTGTGTGTGTCCGTTTGCTATGCATCCAATGTAATATCAATATGCGGAGAGCCATCTATTGAATATTATTAGCTCATCCTTGATTCTGTCCATATAAGAGTGTTTTCACATAAATGACAATTGCAATCCTTGCGATTTTTAACCTTATTCGTTGAGTAGAATGACAAGTTAATCACGATATTGAGCAATCTATTGTACATGTACACTGTGCTTCTATTAATTAAACATGGGGTTATGACCAGTTCTATGTGAAATTCAAATTGCTATTTTAGAGAATTTTTATTGGAAAAGGCATCTAAAACTTGATTTGCAAAACTTGATTGGTTTTAGTTTGCTTTTATACGGACCAAAAATACCTGGATTGACAAAATTATGATTGCATTCGTGATTGTATTGACAATTTATTCCTTGTGTGAAAAACATCTCAATGCCAGAAACGAAAGGGCTCCTCCAATTACCCATCTCGCCCCAACCCCTAGTCTCCAGTATTGTAAGCAATGCATTGATTTTGAGCATACTTGTTTTTCTTTCATGATTTGCCTGAGGACAGTCACCATCAAAGTGAATCATGTTCTTCAAACCATCGTCTTGTTTCACTCTTGTTCATGTAAATTGTATGCCCGCAGGCCAAGCAAGCAAGCTTTTTATTATTACCGCGTTTACACAACGACTTGGCTTGCGGGTTCTGTCCTGAGATGGGTTGAACTCTCCGTAGAATTATCAAGAGCTGTGTTTCGGATCTGGTTGTGCCTTTGGTGGATTTGGCGCTGCTTATATACATAGGGCAAGGATACACCTTTTTAGATTAGATTAATGACTGTATGTTGGTTATTGCTGACAACAAGATCATACAGCATGCGTGGATCCAGGGGAGTGCACTGACATGGTACCACCCCCCCCCCCCTTCAGAAAAAAGGGGCGAAATTCGTCTTACCCTATATATGATGACCTCCTTCATGGCCAAAGGCCAAAAAAATTCTAACAGCTTCCTGATATCGCTTTGAATTTGATATGAATGTAAAAATTGTTTGAACACACATTCTTTTTCGAAAAGTAAAAATTTATCAAAAATATTCCAATTGTCATTTATGAACAGTTTATTGCAAATATTGTGCTGTCAAATTATAAACTATATATGTAAAGGTTGATTTGCTTTTGTCTCTTTTTTTTTGGGGGGGGGGGGGACTAGGGAGGCATGGGATAAGAAATTAAGAATACGCAATCATTTGAGTTCTGATAAATAACTGAGAAGACAACCATGGTGATCAGTGACTAATAATTAAAATCCTACCCAATTTTAAAATTGCCAAACCCGTGATGCAGCCTGATATTAGATTCCAAACTTAATGACATCTCACTTCCCTTAGCCAAGAATTACAATAGGCGGTCCTGCACTAGCCCAAGTTTGACTAATTATAGCACACTGGGGCCCGTTTCTCGAAACCGTCATAAGTCTAAGTTTTTGGACATCCCATTGAAACGCGTGTTAATCCTACAACACGTGTCCCTATGGATTGTTCAAGAACTTAGACATACCATGGTTCCGAGAAACGGACCCCTGATTTCTGATTAAATGAATTAGCGCAATCATAGAATATCAGGCTTTTTCTCCCAAATAGCAAGCAATGTCGGGTGAAATTACAGTGTATAAAGTCATTTTGGGCTTATTTCCATTATTTCTAGTACCTCAAAATATTGTGCTAATCAAGCAGTTTTTCACTAGCCTGAAACCCAAGCCCAATCCCATCATGCACATATCAGGCTTGATTTGGCTTCAAAACTGGGAATTCGCGAGAGTATATTTTCTATATTTGCCTTCACTTTGTAAAAAAATATCACAAAGTGAAAATTTTCTGTGAAATTTGCAAAAATAAAACCACTGCAAAATGGTCAGTGTATACAGTAATTCAATCTCAAGATTCATCTGGGGATAGTGCAGCATTAACTTTTTTCTTGGCTGATTTTGGTAATTTTATAGGCCTACCACTCCATATCCACCTTGCAGTGCGTTATTTAACTTACTAGCTTGAGCTAGTGCAGCACCGTCTATGGGTTGCAGAACAGGATCTAGGCTGAGTTCATGAAGAGTTCATTTAACAATTAAAGACAAATTTGAGTACTCGCAGTGGACAATCATTTGGGAAAATGTCTTGAAAAATCCCTTTGAATTCTTAACATTGCATTCAAGTAGTTTTTGAAATGGTTTCTAAGGCCAGTTACATGTTAATTTTCAATAAAAAGGAAAACAAGCTGACAAAATTAAGAGTAACAATCACCTAATCAATTATATCCTAATCAATAAAAGTTCTTTAATGCCTTGATTATTTTGCCAATTACACAGGATGAGGAATTACTCAATTTCTATAGTGTATCAAGAGAAAAAAAAAACTTTTTGTGGCTAGTTTTGTTGATTTTGTTGTGATCATTAATTACCAGGATGCAATTCTATCTTTTAAATTTTAAAGTAATCATCATGATCATGGGACTATCTGTATTCTCACATTCAAATTATTTCAAAGGTGCCATGAAACAGCTTATATTGAAATTTGTAAGGTAAATGTCTACATTAACATAATGAGGTCAATGGAAATTAGAATGTAATTTTTATATTGTCTTTTTTCTCTCTCTTCTATTTCTTCTTCTACTTTACAGGTCGGGGAGAAAATCCGTGTAATTCTTGACTGCGAGGACAACTACCTGGCGTTCGAGAGAGGGTACGAGTTTCTAGGCGTGGCATTCCGAGGTCTACCGAATGAGAAGTTATATCCATCGATCTCGGCTGTCTACGGCAACACGGAGGTGACAATGGTATACCTTGGTGAACCGTTAGATGGATGACCCGTACTTCACCAGCACCACCTTGCCATTTTCCATAGAGACACTGGTGAGAGCGAGAAGGTTGTTAGCTCTGGATGGTGCTCCATTAGCTCAAGTTTGATAAGTAGTGCGCTTGGAGGTGGATCAGGGGGATAAAAAAAACTGGTTTGAAATTGAAGTTGATGTTACATCAGCATGAGATTCAGCTTAACAATCTAATCTCGAGCTTGCATCTAACAAGCTTGATACGAGCAAGATGGAATCGAGCTTAGGTTTCTGGCTAGTGCTGCTCTATCGAGTTTGTTTGGAAATATGCCCAAGATGACTTGGACTGAGATTTGGCCCAATTTAGTTCGCCGTTTGAAAGGAAAAGCTTGATGTCCTCTGATCTGGCTAATTCGTTGGATCAGAAATAGCGCACTATCTGTCAAACTCGAGCTAGTGAAGCACCACCTTGTGTAAAGGTATATGAGCTAGCGATAGCGTCCTTCTGACTCTCAACAGGGGATTACTTTCATTTAGCAAGATATAGCTAGAAATGTTCAAGGAAATTACATGTATATAAACAATATATACACTATAGATTTCTATTACATCAGTGTGTGATCGATTGCGAGTGGATACGGTGGCCATTTTGAATGGTTGGTTGGTTAGTGAGGAGTAACATGAGGTTTAAGTTGAGAGATCTATACACACACAAGGTAGAAATATGCCCTGGTCACAATCGGTCGTGCATGTTTTTGGAAGTATGTATACTGCAGGCAAGTTGTATATATGAATAATAATGGTCCAAGGAGACTCCCCTGAGGGACACCACAATTTATGGGTCACAGAGATGATAGATTATTATTCAAATCAATGTTATCTGCAGCGTTTGCTGGCTGACAAATCCTGCAAGGAATTCCTTGCATTTGCACATGATTGGGGGAACAGTACTGCCATCATGCTCTTGCCTGCATGAAAAATCATGCACTTTCCTGACATCCGACTAAAGGATTTTCTGTGAAATGTGACGCAGACTTGAGGTGAATGTCCACTTGGTCTACTCTCACCTTGACTCATGCACGTTTTGTCTAATCCCTTTTTGTCGACAACTAGTTTGTCTTTTTTCCATGTGGTTTAATTGCCACTGCCTATTTACCATTTTGTCTTTAGAATTTTATTTAGGCTATACCCATTGAGTCTATATATCATTTGTTAAGATGATTATTAGTTATGACCCAAATTTTTACATGGTGGGAAAATATAAGTAGATGAAGAGGCATTAGACTAAATGACAATTTTTCCTAGTGAATATTAGACCAAGTGATAACACCTTAAACGGCAGTTAGACCAAATAGGTTTGGCTGGTACAGTATTAGAAGATCAGAGAATTAAACCATCTGCAATATGAACAGATGCAGAGTAGACTCTGCTAGTAGAGCAAGTGGATATGAACAGATGTAGGGATGTTCACGACGGGTTGGGACCAGGGCATAACATATAAACAATTCAGGGAATCATTGTAAGTTGCCTATACTGTTGACATGTTTGACAGTTCTATTTCACAGCCGTTGTTAGTGAAAAATGGAATCTGTTGAACTACTTTTTGATATGTAATGTTTCATATGGTGTTACATTTGATGTTTTGTAGCTGTTACATTTGCTCAATGGCAGTTGATTATATAGGTTATCTTTAATATCTTAATTACTAGACATGTGTTTGAATGTACATTTTTCTTATATCTAGAAGATATTTCGGCTAATAATCTGTAGTTGGTTACTAACCATATAGAATTAGCCTTTGTTTTTCATGTTTGGATGATTATGATAACAACAAATAGTAATATCATTAACCATTGTAGCTGTAATTGCTAATATTATTTTTAAAATACTCATTAGAAAATTGTAATGATGATAATAATCTTAATCACATAAACAAATATATGAGAACAGGAATATGGTTATACGAATGATAATGATCGTAATGATAAGGATGATAATCATTATTAAAGATAATATTAATGATTATAATTGTAGTCACATTAAAACATATAGTATGATAACATGAATAACGGTTATAATAACAATGATAAGTATGATTAAACATTATTATAACAGTTACAATAATAAGGATAATAAATAATAGTAGTCACATTAACAAATATAACAGTGATAATAACTAGTTAGAATAATAATGATACTACTACTACTACTAATAATAATGATAAAAAATGTTGAATATGATACTCATGTCTTGTGTCATGTAGCAGTGTTTAAGCAACTGAAGAACTATTTTAATGTCAGAATTCCTTTTCTCTTTTGATATCTTTAGGCTTTGACAAAACAGTAACAGTAATCTTTTCACTTTTACAGTAACATCCAGAGATATATATGCAACTTTCAAAAGGAGCTCATTAATAGATATGATTTTCCCTTTAAAATCCTCGTAAGTATTAGTAAAAACATAAAGGCTGCAACATCCCCAGTAGTATGTTGAGAAGTAGAAGGTCATAATTATAGAATTCTTCAAATGGTTAATGCCATTTTGACTGTTGACAAAAGACTTGCAATATCTCACCCAACCAGCATTAAAGATGTTAGCAGCATTATTATTATTATTATTATTTTTCATAATTATATATTTCTTCTGGTCAGTTTCACTCTTTGTTCAAAATTCAATTATAAGTTTTCTACTGTGTGCAAGAAGGTCATAGCTTCACATTGAGGCAATGCCTTTTTGTCTCTACCAGTGTCATATGATGTGATGGGGTTTATTTAATAGATAATCAAATCACATTTATAGATGATGATTCAAAACAAAAAAAATGTTATATTCACACATTTTGCCTCTTGGGGGGCACTTCGTGAAAACAGTGACAAAATTATTACATTGATGTACTGATTACCATTGACAAGTGTAAGAGATGAACTTTTTACCAAATGAACTGAAAGATTGTTATAATATAAAATTATGCACTTGGGGGTGTGCAACTCATTAATATGTGATTTAGTCATAATGCACAATAAATGTAAAGATGTGAAAATCTATTCTTTTTTGGGGAGTTGTGAGTGAAAATCTAGGCCAAATGAAGGGATCCCTACTCCCGTAAATTGTGTATTTTTATTCTTTTACATTGCTGCAATGCAAAATGAATGGTATTTGAGATTGATTTCAGTCTGGAAATGAATTTAATGGGATTATTTTTTTCAAAAAATTTATTACAATATTTGTGGTATTGTGAATAATACAGCTCAAACAAGAAAATTTAAAGTATTGTCTCATATATGTATATACTTGAGATCGTTCTGTTCTCAATATTTCTATAAAAAATATATACCTCAGTAAAGAATCTTTTCTGTAAACAGACATTTTATACGTGGACATTAATAGTATGTTTAATACTCACAAATACCCTGTTTCGTTTGTTTTTGACGATGACATTGAGTCTCTCTATATATTTGTGTGTAGATTAGAATATACTGGCTGCCTGAACTTGTGTTAATAGAGATGTATGCTAATTTTTGGAATGTATTTAGATGAAAAATGATATTTGGTTATTTTTGGATATGAATTGTGATGAACTTACAGAGTGCAGCTGCATGGTAGTAGCTGCTTGAATCATTTATCAGGTGTAGCTCTCGCAAAGACCATGGACAAAAAGATTACAGAGTATTTAATGCACAGTGTTTTTCTCTTAATCATTGTAATACAGTGCTTTTTAAAAATAAAAGGTAATCCTTTTTAGAGGAGCCATATTCCAAGCCCATCGATTTTAACCATTTATAAGTATTATATAATCGAAGACGAACTCTTCACGTTTGCCATGATACATTTCTTGACTCATAATTATGTAACTGATAAGCGAGTAACTTGCAAATGAAGGCGACAAGTACAGTATCCATTTTTTGCAAGTTTTGAGAAAATGACTGAAGTCAAGACAGTGAATGCTGTCATAGCTTTGAAGAGAATTGCGTGCGATGATATGTGACAGCAGTTAAAGCTTTCACTCAGTCATTCAACCTTTGACAAAAACATACCAAAAATAGATTTTGTACATGTCACATTCATTTGCAAGGTATGAGTTACATCTATGATTCAAGAAAGGTATCATTGTAAAGGTGAAGAGCTCCTCTTTAATTATAACTTACATATGAATTGCCAAAATAAATAAACTTGGAATATGGCCTCTCTAAGAATGGATTACCTTTTTTTATATGCACACTGTAGATTGATGGTCAGACACTCTGCCGTCTTTCATTCCATAGTGTTTGCGAGAGCTACCTACATTGTATAGAATGTGAGTGGAATTAAGACACAACAGTATTTCATCTACTGCCATGCTGGTAATATCATCTTTATTTGTTTTGTGAACTTTGTAATATTAATATGGTATGAGAGAAAGTTCTTTGTTTTGTTAACCATTGATTGATATAAACAGTTCATTGTCACTTGCACATTTGATTAGAAATAACATTTCTGTGAATTAGATTCAAGTTGTTTTTTGGCATGACAGTTAGGTTTTTGCTTAATTTGATGGTTTTGATGTCTGTTGTTCAGGCAATTTTTTAGAACACTTTTAGAAATTTTAGAACCTTTCTTTGTCCCGTATTTGGAACCTTTTAAGATTCTTCAAAGAAGCAGAAAAGGGTTCTAAGCAGTCATTTAGAACAATTTTTGGTTCTACAACGAACCTTTTAAGTTTCTTTGTGCAAGCTATGGGTTCTTGATGGTGTAAAGAACCCCATAGTATGTATAAACAACCCTATTCAAAATTGGTATATTTTTTAGAACCTTTCTTTGTCCTGTATTTGGAACCTTTTAAGGTTCTTCAAAGAAGCAGAAAAGGTTTCTAAACAGTCCATTAGAACTGTTGTGAGTTTCTTTAAACAACCTATGAGGTTTTTGATGGTGTAAAGAACCTCATAGTTTGTATAATAAAGAACCCTATACAAAATTGGTACGGTTCTTCTCACCCTCAAGAACCCTAAAAAACAAACAAACAAACAAAACAAAAAAAAACAAAACAAACAAACAAACAAAAAAACAAAGGTTCTAAAGGACTGTTTAGAACCTTTTTCTGTTTCATCCAAGAACCCTAAAAGGTTCCAAATACGGAACAAAGAAAAGTTCTAAACATTTCTAAGAGTGTATGATGGCAGGAATAATTGCACCTATACTGTGTAATGTTAATGTGAGATTTTTAAAAAATTGTTAGAACTGCATGAACAGTGCTTCACATGAGTTTCAGTGTGCATCCCTAGCCGGATAGTCTGTATGGAACCGGTCAAAACTACATACAAATGATTATCACGATTATTTGATGAAATAAAATGTATGTACAACATTAGTTCATGACAATGTGTTGTTTTATTTTGCAAAGAGGCTTGCTCAATTGTAGACCCTTTAGCAATATATAAATGTTGACGATTTCAGTGTTCAAATCCATTAATTGCCCAAATCAATTAAACTGAATTCTTCTTTTAAAGAAAATATTGTGTAGTCCAGCTCGTATATTGTATGTTCTGAAAATGTTTTTTTCTTTAGTGCATTAGACAAAATGGTATGTATGAAAGGTTAAATGTTTTGGTTGAAAACAACAACAAACAAAATATTACATAATTTGCTTTTCAGAAATATAAGATCTTGTAAAAAAAAAACAATAACAAACAAAACAAAAAAAAAACAAAAAAATATATAAAAACAGTGGCAGATCCAGTTGTGGTGCAGGGGATGCAAGCCTCTATAATTTGGAAAAACACTTCTTGACTGTACATGTTAAAATCAAAAAATTTTGGCGTAAATCTGTTGCTCAGAATTTTATGTCAGAAATTGTGATAAAATCTTGACATAACTCCTGTATTCTGATTTAAATTTATGTCATGATACATAAGATTATACTATAACGAGGCATTTGGCTTGGCTTTTAACAGGGGTGGGGTGGACTCAACATTTTTATGCCTCCGCCACCGAAGGTGGTGCCGGAGGCATTATGTTCTCGGGTTGTCCGTCCGTCCGTCCGTACGTCCGTTTCGTTTTCGTTCTCGCGATAACATAAGAACCCTTTGACGGATCACTTTCAAACTTGGATCATGTATGCATATGGTAGGGACAATGATCTGATTAGACTTTGGGGTCATTAGGT
>CALNVZ010000674.1:4400585-4455341 GCA_940671915.1 Paracentrotus lividus | reverse complement strand
CAGATCAACTTAAACATGTTTATCCTTTTTATTACATCAGTAGCCATCCTTCCTGAGTTGGAAATAATTCTGATGATACAACTTTAATATCTAGATTTGGGGTCAATATCTCAAAGATGTCATGGTATAAATGGATGTAAAATACTCAACATGCGCATATGCCTTTTTTTCCGATGTGGCAATACGGAGGCATGCCTTCCGACCGTGCGCGGTCGAAGATTCATCTAGTTTTTATCTTTTTTTTTTGTTTTGTTTTTTTTGGTCCTTGTGTGAAGATGACGATCAGAACTTTTCAAATATTTACCCCTTTAAATGGCTATTTAATCATAATTCTATTTCATATCCTTATAGCCAGCTAAATCTAAGTAAGATGTCATATTCCCATTAATGTCATTACGAATCATTTCATATCAAATATGTTGCTGCCATTAAAGTAACTCTTTTGATTAATGCAAGACACGAACGTTGACATTTAATTCTAACATGACATTATCAATTTTTGGTCTTGATTCCTAAACAACTATAGCCATTTCCCACTTTAAAATCTCACAAAATGGGAAAATATATTAATTTTTGATGATAGTCTTTTAGGTGAATTTAATTCGATTCGATTCAATTTAGGTTTTATTAACATGAAAAAAATATAACAAAAGTCCAAGGGCTGAGAATATCATATTCACAACAGAAATATTAGTACTCATGATATAATACAATTATACAGTTCAATCATGAAAAAGATATTTAAATTAGAGAGGTGTCATGTAGAGTGACTATAGTAGAAAATGATAAGGTTTGAAATATAATGAACCACACACTAATTTTGAACAAACGTCCAAATAAATTAGTAGGCACCGTTTCTAAATCATATGAAAGGAAACGGTAGTTTAAGGCTTCTGTAAAGGCATATTGAATAGCGCCCTCTTCAATACATTCCTATCTTCCTTAGATACTGCAGAGTAGCAGATGTCTTTCTGTGATACTCTGAACACCAATCAAAGGCGTTTTGACCCTAAACAGTGATAATGATGATGATGATTATGATGATGAACAGCATTTGTAAAGCGCCATTTATTTGCCAAAACATTCTAAAGCGCCTGCTCCCCAAATAACAATATATTATGTACATTATTCACAAAAATGCCGGGAAAAAAAAGGTTTTGAGTTCAGATTTGAAAGTGTCGGTGTTGTTTAGCTTTCTGAGTTGGCGCTGATATACAGTCTGTGTCAAATAAAATGGTACCAGGGGAAAACATTTTTTAAAGTATGAAAATTAATCACATTCTGAAAATGTTTGATATTTCCATAGAGCAGGAAAATCAGGCTTTCTTCTGCAATTTTTTTCATCCCATTTGGTGCTGTAGATCTTGAGATATGACCAGTTTTCTATAATCAAGAAACAAATGTATTTTGCACATGCCTTTCTATGGGTTTCCCACATAATAGCCATGGATTTAGCGCACCGAAACAAAAAGATGTGTGTAATTTCGATTAGCTCATCGCTGCACAAAATTTAGCATTACTTTTGTTTTACAAAAGCAAATTATACAAAACAAAGTGCATCAGCAAGAATATTCTTTTGGCTTTATTTTGGTACCACATTCACACATCATTTGAGAAGATTTCATACCTAAATAATTTTTTCCCCGACTACAAAAATTTTTTTTGACACAGACTGTATATGCTTTTCTATTGTTAGTGAGGGGATCATCTATTCATATCCATCTCTTCAATATTAAGAACGAACCAGATGTAGAAATAGTCGGTTAGAGTGTCCAAACAAAATGGCCAAATGTCTGGTTTAGCATGCTTAGTACCAACACGTATAAAGTGTATCGAAGGTTTAGATGCAAAGGCGGATCCGGAGGGGGGGGGGAGGGGCGGCCAAAGATAAACTAGTTTTAAAAAGTAAAAAAAAAAATAAAAAATAAGAATAAAATAAAAGTGCCCAAAACTTAAGACATGGGGGGCACGGTGCCCCTCGCTTATTTTCAGGTTCCGTGTTAGGATCCAGAAAGATTTGTGTTGCTCAGTGACAATAAAACGGTGTCTAAATTTTGGGTGTTTGTCGCCAGAAGGCTTTATGTAGCATATAGTGGCAACTAAACGGTGTCTACAGGTTTGGTGTTAAGCGGCGTCTGCTTGTTTTGTGTTGAGAGCGAATGGGGTGTCAGGTTTCTTCATCGTGGCATTTCTTTTCTTGTCATCGTGTAGCTTGCGAGCTCTGTAAAAAAAAATAATAATAATAGAACAAATTGTTAGAGATGTATAAAATAAGTCCATCCTGAAGTAAATTCAGATTTAACAAAGTTGTTTCGTAAAGTTGAAACAAGATACTAGAAACATACATAATTATAGGTTAGATGAAAATCCGTTAAAGGATAACAAAGTTATGATTTCTTTTCTTTCTTTTTTTCTTCAAATTTTGCTTATGTAACATAAGGATAACAAAGTTATGATTTCTTCTTTACCCCCCGAAAATTGTGATTTTGTAACGTCGCTTGCGAGCTGCTTTCTGATTTTATATGTACCAGAGTTTCATGTTTCATTTGTTTCAAAGTTCCTTTTATTTAATATAGGGTTTGATTAATTAACCTTAGGCTAGCATTATTTAATGAGACCGAAAAATATTTACTAATATACCTCATGAAATATTTACTAATATACCTTATGAAATATTCCTTCTAAACAAACATGGACAGGCGTGAGAGCAACTCAAATGTTGCGTCATAAAAATAATCAAAACTTTGATTTTCGTCAAACCTTAACTAATATAAGTAATTGTTTCTCTCATTGTTCTGCGTTCATTAAAATTAAATTGACTTTAGGATGTGTGAGACATTGGAGATAGATAAAACATGTATGTTTCATTTTATTATTTTACTCCATAAAATCTAAAATAGAGAAAAAACAAGTAACAAAAAACAAACAAACAAAAAATACACAAACGCTAAAAGGAGTGGAATTTTCAATCGGCTCTTCTCATAAAGGACTCTAAGGCCCAAATTCACAAAGGTGGATTCTGCAAAATCCGTGGATTCAACCCAGGGTTTAACCTAGGGTTGGACCTAGGATTTTCAATATGGCATTCACAAAGGTGGAATCGACTGAATCCACAGATCCACAGCGTCATAAAACGTCATAATTTGGGTCAACTGTTAGTGAATCATAAAACTGGTGGATCCGTGGAGCCGTCAATTCAAAAACCTACGGATCCATGGATCCGTGGGTTTTGCAGAATCCTCCTGTGTGAATTCGGGCCTAAATGTCTGGCAAACCTATTCAAATGAATAGGAGTGAGGACGAAAAATAAGCGGAAGAATCAGAACACACGAACCCCAAAAACAATCTAGAAGGACATTTGAACTAAATATGAGAGTTATGAAGTTATAATGTTCAAACCGATTTGCCAATAGTCAATGATAGTGGGGCAATCCACGATATTATTTTAAAGGTGGATAAAATGGTGACGGTTTTTTTTTTTTTTTCTTGGTTATAAAATAAATACAAAACTGTCTCGATAGTTGCTAGCTTTTATGTAGTTTTCCGCGATAAAGGGAACTTGTTACCTTAGAGGCTTGCAAAAATCTTGGGGACCGCCTGCATATATCTGCCAAGGCATATTGTGTCAAGATGAAACCCTGAAAATTTATTTTCTATGACATCTATCATCACATTTTCATGATAACTAAAATGTGCAAGTGACCTGAAATACCTGATCATTTTCCCTCCATAAACTGCAGTGTCAGTTTAAGTGTACCGATGTACACTTATTCAGACAAAATAATTTGTCGTGATTGCATCATATTTTAGACAAACTTTCTCAATTCATTTGATTCTTTGAATGAAAGCAAAAATATATGTTGTCTTCAAAGCTTCTAGCGCAACGCTTATTTTGATACACAGTCATGTTAGGAGCGGATCCAAGATTCGCATTTTGTGAAGAAAAGGTAGGCCCAACTGTCTTGGGACATGTTGCGGCTCTATTATGTTTAGGCATGGGCCGATACTTTTAATTATGTGAGTAAGGCTGCAGCATATTATTTATAAATCTACTGCGACCTATTTTCTAGCCTGTCCCACCCTCCCAATATGGTTCTACGTTTTCATTGTCTATCTCCCTCTGTTCTCATTTTATAATAAGAAGGTCGTACTGACCCAGAAAGTACAGAACAAAAGTATTAGTTTGGCTCCCGGATAGAGGGAAGGGGGTAGGGGGGGAGGAGGCCTAGCAAAAATCAATAATCAGCTGGCACCCCGATCGTACAATACCGATCCGCATACGTCTATTAAGCAGATTATGTTTGTTTGATTTAATTATTGGGAAATCGAGGGGTACGCATTATTGTCTGAAAAACTAGCGCCAAGTACTGATGTTAAAAACTTTAATTGCACTCCTCCCACCTCCCCTATTCCAAATGATGCATGGATACAGTACTGAAAAGTGGATTGGTTTCGGGTTATGTTTTTGACAGTACAGCTACAGACGTGACTATTATTTCGTCTGGGACCGACCTTTATCGCCACCATCAGAGAAAAAACATGACGGGGATTCGATCCTCGGTCCTGTCATATTAGGGTTTTTTTGGCGGATGCACTGAGAGTTAAAGTGACAATATAGGCACCCGTTCCGATGCACGCCGTTGCCAGGCCGACATTTTACTTCGGGCAGGATTATTATATGTTTTGTCTCGAGTATATTCATGGCTGACCTTGTCTTGTACATTACGTAATGGTTATCACGCATTCTATTATTTGCTTTAAATTTGATTGTTGAAAGAAAGATTAAAATACGAATAAGGGTCTCTACACTGTACTCTATGTAGACAATCGTTCTATTTACCACCAACGTGACGTTGCATTTAATATCCATTTAACAGCCAGTTCTCAGGCAATTTCGACGTTAGCTCTGCACCTAAACTCTTTAGGCCTGTAACATCTTCAGTTGGTTTTTAATATTCAGGTATGTTATGAACCTTTCTGTTCTTTCCTATTATAGAATAGGCCTATATCCTGAAAAGTCTGCCTGCTAATTGGGATTTTAATTTTGTTGGTATTCCGATGGACGGTGAACAGTATAAGCCTAAATTGGAAATCAATCAAATTTTTCTTTAATAAAGCTGAAAATGCAAAATGCATTATATTGTTGTTCAATTTCAATCTGCTTTCATTCTTGAATTTCATAAAGGAGTCTTAAACTCAATTGTAAAGAAGAGCTCCTTAAGCTCATTTAGTATATTTAAGATGAGTAATTTTATGGACGTTTCGACCTATTAAAGTTATTAACGAGGCGTTCAATAATCAGTTATCAAGGTACTTGTAGCTAGGCCACTACTACATATTGAAATACGGTTTGCATAGACTGATTATTGTTCATGACATGTAACATCACAAATCTTGCTCGCATTGCCAATAGGAGGATCTCGACAGCATAATTAAGAGACATCATTAACTTCCTTAGTATTTATTTAATTTTCTTAAACTTTCATTGATCCGTGTCTTTGATTGTTTTAGCTGTTATATACAATTTAACTGGTTCAAGGGTTAAGCTGTTCTTGGCGGTACCAGAAATCCTTCTTTCCTGACTCGATTACGCTTTGAAATGCCCTTCCTGTAATAATTCATTACCTGCAAAAGTATAATAGCCGGATTTGAATATTATCATGTATCATTTCTACTTTCAGTCGTCGTCTTTATTTGCTCAACATGCACTTAAGAATATATCTTTCACTTCATTGTCATTTTGGAAAGAAAAATATGCCTTTCATATTTTAATAACAAGTTCCCTATTTAAATTGTATATGGACATGATCGGGATGCCAGTTTTATACCGTATATACTTGTGTGTTTTTTTTACAGATATACTTTCCTTCAGGAGTTCTTTTTGAGGTTTCAGCGGAAAAGGCAGAGATCAGGTTGATATTGATATGACCCCTCGATGATTACAAGAACTCTCCAGTTGCACCAGAGACTTTTATAAAGCAGAATCAATATAGTAATCCAACGTTTCTTGAGAAATATACGATGTTGGTGATATTATTACAAATACCTTAATAATCGGTATATCAGTGAAAGTTTTCAAATAAGTACGGCCATTCTTTAAATGTCTTATTATTGATTAGATTTTAGCATAAGTTGTAACCAACCTGCCTCAAAAACAATCATGGCAAAAATAGATCTTTTGACGATCTTTTTCTTGGTGTCGGCATTCACTTTTAACGTTGGCGAAAGCGCTAAATTCTTGTTACCAGCGACCAGCCTTGTAAGCATGCCGAGCCACTACATGGGTCTTACAACCATTACACAGGCCCTTGTCCAGAAGGGACACGACGTAGTTCTTCTCATCCTTGACAAGAAGGAAACTAAAGGATTTTTGCCAGCGTCCTACACTTCCAACATCACCTACCCTAACCCAATGCCCGACGAAGAAGTTGCTAGAATCTACAAGGTTAAGAGTACCGCGATGTCCTCAATAAAAAACAACACTCTCCTTCAAACATTGATGGATCCTAACGTACGCCAGTTCCGATCGTTAATCTATTTCGGTTGCTTCGAGCTCTTCAAGAACGAAGACATTCTTCGGAAGCTCAAGGATGAAGCCTTTGATATGCTGCTGACATCCCCTATAGCCGATTCCTGTGACGCGGTCCTAGCTGCCTACCTGGACATACCGTACACGGTGCTATTGGGATCAAGACGCTCTCCGTCTTACCACGAAGACATGGCTGGGATACCTACTCCTAACTCTTACGTTCCGTTCAGCATACTCGCCCCGACGCTCTCGGACAGAATGACGTTCCTGGAACGCGTCCAAAACGCCGTTTTTCACTACGGCGTGCATTCATTAATGGAATACTTTCTAATCCACCGTCCTATTGGTCAGTTGCAAAGCACCTTTGGCATCCGACCTGACTTGACACCTTGGCAGATTGTAACCAAGGCAGAGCTTTTCCTGTGTCACAACACCTGGGCCTTGGAGTACCCGAGACCTATCGCTCCAAGCTGGATCCCCATAGCAGGATATACCATCAAAGAACCCAAACCACTCCCGGAACATCTGGAGGCTTTCGTCCAAGGATCCGGAGAACATGGCTTCATTGTCTTTACATTGGTAAGTTTGTTAGTTTCTTATTCTTGGAATACATAGAACAACAACACTTTCAGGACTAATGTTGAATCAAGAATGTAAAGGTATCGTTGCCAAAGACCTGGTTTTTGGAATAAGAGACCTGACCTCAATTTTAGAAGATTTAAGGAAAACTTTCCCCTTACCTATATGTATTATGACAATACTTGAGGACATATCAAAGGCTTAAAAAATGAATTTTGATATAATCTTGCTAACATTATCCATAACTCTCGTCTTTATTACTAGGGATCGATGACGACTTCTTTGGGAACTCGCGCTACCAATGACATATTCTCAAAAGTATTCAGTGAGTTGCCACAGAGAGTTATCTGGAGATATGTTGGTCCTGAGCCTCGTTACCTTGGCAACAATACACTCATCGCAGATTGGCTGCCTCAAAACGATCTTTTAGGTTTGTAATCCTTACAGCATGACGAATGGTTAAACTCAGAAAATCTACTTATTTGTGACAATGTGAAAAACGTCTTGCATGCCAAGAATCGACATCCCTACGTTCCAAGGGTATAGATGACCTGCCTTCAATTTCTTGTAGGTTTTGTGATCCGGTCATAGGGGCATACAAATATTCATAAAGAGTTCATCTCTGCCAGTTCAGGAAAGCTAATTCTATCCCATTCAATTTCATTTTCTTCAGCTCATCCTAAGACCCGATTGCTGATGTACCACGGAGGAAGTGCCGGGGTCCATGAGGCTATCAACTACGGCGTCCCTATGATTCTGCTACCACTGGCTGGTGATCAGGGTTCAAATGCTCATCTAGTAGTAGCCAAAGGAATAGGTCTAGAACTGGATCCCAATGCATTGGATGAAGAGATAATCAGAACAGCCATTCACCAAGTTCTTAACGAGAACAGGTGATTATGACTATATACTAACTTTGGTCAGTCAAAATGCCAACGCTTTGGCCTTTGCAAAAATAATGTGAAAGTGCAAGCCCTATTAAAGGTTCTCGTCACCTTATAATTAATAACAATGGTGGCTTCTTTTAATAAGTGCAAAGGCACCACGACAGGCCTTTCTGAGAGTCAGATAATGGACCGTAGTAGTACCTAACAGTGGCGGATCTAGGATTTCAATTAACAGGAGGGGGGGGCAAAATTAGAATTTCAGATTTTGGAACACCCAAAGTGTTTTTTTTTTTTTTTTTTTTTGGCCTTTGGCCTTTGGCCACCAAAGAGGTCATCTTGTATCGTCATAGGGGTAAGATTCGGGGGTCAATCGGGCGCCCGTCCATTTCCCCCGGCCTTTTTTTTTTCTTTTGCTAGGGGATGGGCCTGCTGGGCCACCTGGATCTAGTTTGCAGGCACAACCCATGTTGTTCGCTTACTAGGTCTGCAGTTAAGAACTAGATTCACGCGTGTACTGTAGCTTCTCCCAACAATTGACACAGACAGTGAGTATGGAGACTTCTCCACTCTAGACTGAAATTTGTTTAAGTGTTCAAATTGAGTCTGTGCTTGCAGACTAGCCTGGATCCGCGCCTGCCTAACGTGGGATGGGGGGGGGGGTCGGCCTTATTCCCATGCTGTAGAGTGTGAAGAAAAACGAGCAACATCTAACTTTTAGCATGTTTAGGATATTTTTTTTAAAGACCCAATTCAATTAATGTCTTCTCGTTTCTTTTTCAATTTCAGCTACAAGTTGAATGCAATGAAAGCCTCTGGTATCCTCCGAGACCGGCTAGCCGGCCCCCTTGACACGGCAGTCTTCTGGATAGAACATGTCGTAAAGTTCGGTGGTGGTCATCTTCGACTTCGATCGACTGAAATGGGTTTCATCGAGCTCAACTCAATAGACATAGTCGCATTTCTAGTCGTTTTATTGTTAATACTGTTTTACATTGATTATTTAGTAATAAGAGGGTGTTACAGGTGTATATGTAAAAAGACAAAGAAACATAAAAGGGATTAACGTCGGTGCTCTATTTCCCTTATTCAATAGTCAAAATTATATATAATATTTGATATTTTTTTAAGTATTAGATATAGTAATCGTTTTTATATATTTCAAATTGATTTTAGTTATATAAATTATATATTTTTGCATCACTAAGAAGTTAGCTATTTTTTAGTTTTTTTTTATAAATTGATTATTGAGAGCAACTGATTAATAATTAATCAAATACTTTTTTTTTTAAATATTAGATTATACGATAAGTTTTTATATATTTCAAAATGATTTTAGTTATTTACACATATCTTTTAAATATTCAGAAGTTAAATAGTCTTATATTCATTATTGAGAGCAATTAATTTATCATTTATCATAATACTTGTTTTTCAAATATTAGTTATGTGACAGTTTTTATATATTTCAAAATTATTTTAGTTATGTATATACACTGTCGCTCATAAAGGTTGGATATTTTTTGTGTGCTCCAGCAACATCTATTGCTCTAGCTTTAATTTCTTGAAATTGTTTGTCCCCGTTTTCACTTTTCGGAACTCACGACATATCTTGGACGTTCCCCAACCATTCCCGGGGGATGATGAATAAAATAAGTGTTGTCAACCCCCACAATGCCCATTTTTGCAATTTTTCTCATTTTTGTTTACCAAGCTGACCATGGCCCCCTCAGTCCTACCCCCGCGAAAAGCGTTTGAAGTGTAGGCCTGTTATTGTTCTTTACGTTAAATCAAGATTTAAGGTCACAGGCTTTGATCTTTTGTCTAGGGGAGGGGTTGAAATAAAAAGTGAGATCGGTAAAACATTGAAATATTTTATCCCACCTTTATGGCCAAAACAAAGGAAATAAAAAACAGTTATGGATCCTTAATTATTATTGTTTTCCCTCAGATTTTGTTTCAGCCTTAATGACAAGGTTGTAAATGGTAACCATAGTCTATTTTTCATTATGTTTATGTTTGGCTGAGATTCTACAATATGTTTTTGGGAAGAAAGAAATTTCCATGTTGTAAAAAAGAATACAATCAATTTTGAATCCCAATCAAAATAAACTTTGACCCTTCCCCTAGACAATAAATCGAAGTCTGTGACCATTAACCTAGATTTAACTTAAGGAACGACAACAACCCTATACTTCACACGCGTTTCTTGAGGGTAGACCGAAGGGGGCCTTGCACAGCCGGGTAAACAAAAAAGGGGCCCCAAAATGTGAAAAAATGGTCATTATGGGGGTTCACAAACTTTTTTTATTTTCCAATACCCGGGAATGCCTGGGGAACGTCCAAAATATAGCAATGGTACCGAGACTGAAAGCAGCCGAACAAACAAGTTTTAGAAAATGAAGCTGGAGTAAAGTGATATGGCTGTACCACATAAAAAATATCCAACCTATATGAGCAACAGTGTATATAAACACTTGGTGATGAATCTATCCTAGTAACTCCTACAGTGCTCAATGCATTCATGAGAAGTTAGATAGTTTTATATTTATTATTGAGAGCAATTACATGTTAACAAAATGATGTAGATGATTATAACAGAAAAAGCATGCTATGAACAAAACAAATACAGTTTTTGACTTCGAATTACAAGCTTTGAAGGAGGAGACATGAAAAACACATGCAAGCATCCCTAAAAATATATAATGCCTTAATTTGAGCTCTTATACTTTTGACTTTGTCACTTAATCGCCAAAATACTTCATTTTCCTGTTGTTATACCTAATAAAATAGTAATAATAAATAATGGTAATAAATTATACATTTGCATATTTGATTTTATTTCAGCAGTTATTTAAGTATTATTGTTGTTGTTGTTGTTTTTGAATTTCACGGCGCTTTCATTCATTATATGAATATTTACGCCTTATCATTTGCGGGATTTTTTTCTTTCATTCTTTTTTCTTTCTTTCAAGTTTTCTTCTTCTTCTTCCTTTCACGGCGCTTTCATTCATTATATGAATATTTACGGCCTTATCATTTGCGGGGATTTTTTTCTTTCATTCTTTTTTCTTTTTTTTTCAAGTTTTCTTCTTCTTCTCTTCCTCTCTTCTTTTTTTTTTTTTTTTTTAAATAAATAAAATCAATTAAAGTAGGGTTTCAGCTGTAATAAATGAAAGTTCGATGCCAGATGCCCAGTCAGGAAATATACAAAATACTTAAATCATAAATTGATGAAAACATTCATTGTGTAAATTCACAATAAAACTAATTGTGTCATGATGGTATAATTGAAGATGCTAGTACTAGATGTTCCTATGTTATAGTGCAGTCACACCGCGGTGCACCAGACCGACCTCAAACCAACTAACAAACAAACTGTTAGAAAGTCAAACTATCCCCTCAATTAAATCATCCCTTTGTTATATGTAGGAGAGGGAAGGAATGAATGCATTTTGAGTTAGGCTTCACCGCACTCCACATAGTTAATCCAGGTGCAACATTCTTCTGTTGAAATTTTTTATTTAATTGTAGTTGGTTTGAGGTCGGTCTGGCCGGTCTGACTGCACTAAAACATAGGAACATCTAGTACTAGCATCTTCAATTACTCCTCCTGTGCAATCCAAAATGTTTTAATACGGGCCCCCGAGGAGGATATTTGATCTCGGCATTACCCCCATTCTGTTCACCTATCTCTCTCTCTCGCTCGCTCTTTATATCGTCTTCCCTATGCAACCATGCCAAGCAAGCGGGTGGAGCTCGATGATCCGATGGGTCATTTTGTACGAAGGTTCGTTTGTCCGAAAATGAAACAGGGTTCTTTAGTCCGAAATAGAAATAGGGATCATTGATTCGTCCGAAAATCTCCAAAGGATCCCTATTTACTCTTTGGACGAATGGAGCCTTTTTCATTTTAGTACGAATGAAAAATATTTCATTTTCGGACAGACGAACCTGATTTCATTTTCGGATGAATGAACCTTCGAACTAGTGCATCAAAATGCTGAGACGAAATAAGCTTATTCCATTTTCGGACAAACGAACATCTCGTTATAGCAAATTTAGGCTACGTGTTCGGACAGACGAACCTTTGGAACAACGAGCTGATACCGCATACCAAAGTATTTCTCTAACCGTCCCTTCCTTGAATACCAAATTTAAACGTACCCATTGACTCTCTCTTCCTGAGGTTGTTGTCCTACTTTTATATACTTCGTCTGACCGTCTCTGCCATGATCGGTCCCGTCATCATCATCGATATCAAGGTAGACATCGTCGTCCACGGAATGCCCAGATGCGACAAATGGAGCTCGAGGACCTGGTTCAATGAAAAGAATAGTTCTGATATTCTTGTTTTATTCGAAAAATAGCCTATTAGGCTAAAAACTAATATCACGGCGTAATTCTTTTTTTTTTTTTTTTTTTTTTTTTTTGAAAATAAATTTATTGATAAAAACAAACATCTTTGAACAAATTATATAAATCATCGATTTTACATGAAACATTGAATATTTTCTTGAATTAAAGTGTTATAAAATATACATAACGCTATAGTTTTACAACATTTTTCTATCTCTAAGAGATCGCAAATCATTCTTTTAAATACACTGTAAATAGAGAGTTCATGGAAAATAATCTTTTTGCTTTCTGCCTGAACAAAAGATGAATAAATTGCATATTTTGCATATACGATCAGAAAATTTAGGGTTTTAAAACGTTTGTTGTCTAAATTATAGCCTTCAATTAAAGTAAATTTATTGAACGAAAATCTTATCTTGTAAAGTATCTGTACAATGTTACTAAATCTTAACCAAAACAGCTTCGTCCGTCGACAGTTTACAAATAAATTAACAGTGTCATGTATTTCACAAAGGATTAAATTATTTATTTTCTATTTATACAAATTGTATTTATGCGGTATTAGATTATGTAACAACTTATAGTTGAATTCTATGATCTTGTTTTCTTTCATAGCTTGTAGATTAAATTGCCATATCAAATTCCAGTTAATTTGTTCTTTTTGTCTAATAATTCCTCCCATTTGTTTTCAGCTGTTGGTTTAACAATGTTATTGGTCAGAATCATATTGTAAAACAACTTAGATTTTCTTTTATTATTTACATTAGTAAGTACAGTTTTCATAATACCAATGTTGTCTGATTCTGTACTATCATTTAATTGCCGGTTTATATTTTTTCTCCATACATTTGGAATAGCATTTATAACAATATTGTACTCTTGAAACAAAGAAGCATGTTTATTTTGAAATAAACGTGTAAGTTGCTTTAGTGACATTAGGTTTGACTGAATAGTAATGTCTTTTATTTTCAGTATACCTGCGTCAAACCATTTTTTAAAGAATATTACATTTCTATTGTAATCTTTTATATTCGAATTAAACCATAGTGTTTCATTTTGAACATCGGTGTGCTCTAAATCAGTTGCAAGATTACTTTCATTTGATTCTTTTAAACTAAACCAAGCAAATATCATTTCCTTATAATATTTAGGCATCTTCATATTTTCTACAACGATCATTATTTCATCTTTTTTACAGTTGCTATTTAACACATGTTTTAAGCCACCTAATTTATGAAAAAAACTGTCAATTATTTTACTCCAATTTGAATCTACATTGGAGAAATAAAGTAAAATCCATTTCAGTGAGAAGACTATCTAAATCAACCATATTAAGTCCCCCAAGATCATATTTTGAACAAACAACACTTCTTTTTACTTTGTCTTTCTTGCTATTCCATAAAATGAAAACAATAGAAATGTATATGTTAACTACCTTTTTTTGGCATTAAAATCATTTGTGCGTTGTAAATTATTTGAGATACTAAAAATGTTTTTATGATCGTTATTTTCCCAGATAGTGTTAAACGTCTAGATTTCAAAGACGAATAATACTCTCTATTTTGAGGTTTTGGAGGTCCAATTATGAGTTATTAGGTTTTGTTCATTCTTTCCGAAGTAAACACCTAGTATCTTTACATCAGAATCAGTTATGGGTATGTCATTTATGTTATCTCTGGATTTACCCCTGATATCTACAATGGAACATTTTGACTTATTTAACTGTAATCCAGAAAAGAGATAATTTTTCAATTTGTTGTATTACTTTTTCAAAGAGTCTTTGTCATCCACAAAAATGTTGCATCGTCAGCAAATTGTAATATCTTTATTTCTACAGATTCAAAAAGTTTTATTCCTTTGATTTCTGGATCTCTTCTTACTTAATTGCTAACACTCTACGGCAGAATGAACAAAAGTGCCGAAAGGGGGCAGCCTTGACGCACACTCTCTTGATATGCTTATTTCTTTTGTTAAACCATCCATTTACGTTTACACTGCTTTTCACATTTGTATATAAAGTGGTAATCCATTTACAAAAATCATTTTTAAAACCAAATCTTTTTAGACATTCAAATAGAAAATCCACTAATACAGTCGACGGCTTTTCGAAAATCAGTTAGCAGTGACAATCCTTTATGTGAATAGTTCTGTACATAATAGAATACATCTTCAATTAATCGAATGTTTTCTGCTAGATTTCGCCCTTTAATATATCCAACTTGGTCATTTGATATTAATGTTGGAATTACTCTTTTTATTCTTTTTGCCAAAACAGAAGCAATAATTTTATAATCATAGTTCAAAAGGGAGATTGGTCTCCAATTTTTCTAAGTTACATTTGTCACCTTTTTTATGCAACAATTTGATTATGGCTAGCTTTTGAGTGTTTGATAATTCTTTTTGTTCAAAAAGCATTCGTTTAAAGAAGAGACAAGTAGCATTTTCACATTTGTCCAAAAATATTGATAAAACTCAATGTTTATGTAAGCCATCACTCCCTGGAGCTTTATTTTTGGCAAGCTCAAAGATAACTTGCTTACATTCCAATTCTGTTACCGGGCCTTCGTAAGATTCTGCTTATTCATCAGTAAGAATGGGGTTTTGTAAATCAAAGAAATATCTATCTAAATCTTGAAGAATTTTATTTACACTGTAAATATTTGTATAGAAATTATGAATACATTTTCTTATCTTTTGCTGACTCGTTACATTTTTACCTTTATCATCACGCAGTGCGGATTGAGCTCTTATCAAAATTTCTTTTTTCTAATGACAGGAAATATTTTGAGTTTTTCTCACCTTCTTCAAACCACTTAACTCTTGACCTCACAATTGAGCCTTGACATTCTCGTTTATATATTGTTGCAAGTTCTTTAGTTATTTGTTCGTGTTCATCTATAATTTCCGGCATTATTTCTTCATCAACATTCCACATTTTTTCATTCAAATCTTGCAATTTAGCTTCTAATCTTTTGACACCATGTTCTTTTTTTGTTTTATCTTTTGCATAATGGATAGAATATTCTCTGATACTAATTTTACAAAGTTTCCCTGCATCTCGCCATGATATACCTGAATTGTTCTTTTCTTTAATGACTTCATTTATGATGGACCTTATCTCTTTACAATAATCAGTTTTGGTCAACAAATTTGTGTTAAGTTTCCAGAATCCTGGTCCATGTTTAGTGCTAAAAATATACCTTGATCGTTAAAGTGACTGCGTTGTGGTCACCACATATTACTGGCCTAATATCAGTCTTAACACTTTCATTCTTTAAATCTTTGCTTACCAATATAAAATCTATTCTGGATGCTACGTTTGCATTTTTGTTACGCCAGGTATAATAGTCTTTTGTCGAAATGTACCTTTCTCCATATATCTATTAACAACAGTCTTCTCATTAGTTGTTTTAAAAATCTTGGAGTTTTGTATTTGCTTTTTACATTAAGAGTATCAATCTGGGGGTTCAATACACAATTAAAATCTCCGCCTATGATAAGGTGTGTTCGGAGGTCAAACATATCGAAGTTTTGTATTAATGTATTGTACACATTTTTGAAAAACAATTCACGTTTCAAATGAATGTTTGGGGCGTAGATATTAACAATAATGTATTTTGTCGAGTTGATTTCGCATTCTATAATCAACAGTCTACCATCATGATCTCTATATTCTGATAAAATTTTTATTTCATTTTGTCGTTTTATCAAAATAGCCACTCCTCTTGAGTTTGTGTTACCATTGTTAGATAATATTATACCATTCCATTCGTATCGTATTATATGTTCTATTTCTTTTGACCAATGTGTTTCTTGTATTAGAGAAATTTCAACATTGGTTATTAAACCTCATAAAACACATTTGCCTTTTAAGTTTGTTACGTAACCCATTACAATTTTGGGTAGCTATCATTATTGACATCATAACAGTTTGTGTTTATATATATATCCATATTCATTTTGCATTTATTAAAACATTTTTTTAAAAAAGGCATTTTCCATTGTCCATAGCTTGTTTCTTCAGGGCATTTCATTTCGATTTTTTTTCTCCATTTTCCCTTTTCCGCTTTCTTCCTTTCTTATACCCTTTCTCGTTGCCAGTTGGGAAGTCGGGGGATTCTGGGGTGACTTCAGACTGCTCATCTTCGTTGTCTTCATCGACTTCTGATTCGTTGGAATCCGATTCTGAGCTCAATTTTCCTAGGTAGCGCATTATTTTCATTTGAGCATCACGAAGGTTGATGGGCTCGCTATTACTTCTCGATCTCATATCGACTGATGCTTTCTTTTTTACTTTACTATCATCATTCACGTAATTTCCTTTCTTACTTGCCGTTTGCGATCGGGTTAGCGGAGCGGATATCGTTGAACTTTTCGCTGGTTCATTTTTGTTTTCGACTGATGTACCTTCACTGTCGATGTCGGCGGTGCGAGCGTTGCTTCCAGACGATGTTTCTGTTGTCTTGGTAACCGCTGCAGCTCGTTGTGTGCTAAATGGTTCACTGCGTAGTTGCGTAGGCGCAGCTTCTTCGATGTGCACGCATTTTGCATGTGAACAACATTTTTTCATAGTCGACAAACCATTTCATTGTTACATTTCGATCGATGGTGACCAGATTGAAGGCATTGAGAACAAATGACATTTGACTCTTGAACTTGGCCAGGGTGGAAAATTCGCGCCTTGAAACTGTGAAAACGCACGAATCTCGGGATGGATTGGGTGGGTGTGTCTATGTAAGTTTATGTACACGACACGATCTCCTGTAAGACACTGGGTCAGTTTTCCATCAACTCGTAGTTTCGGATACATGATGGGGCCGTGTATCTTAAGGCTCCTCCTCTCAAACTCATCACTTATCACACTATCATGAACAGAGAGAGGAATGTCTTTTATCAACACTTTTGTAGAAAATTCTCTTTCATTAAGAATCATTGGATTTTTGTCATAGGGGAGACCGGGGACAATTGTAACACTTTTTTTTTCCAAATTTGACTCATCAACTTTATTATAACTAAATATTTGCTTAAAACCAAGTAAAACGAAATGTTGATATCTTAGCTCGACATACGAATAGGTTTGGGTTAAGTAAAACAATTTATTTTGAAGCCATTATCATTTCAAAACACGAGGTCGAGTGTTACAATTGCCCCTAAACCAGGGGCAATTGTAACACGCTATGGGGGCAATTGTAACACATGAAATTGTAACATTTTGCTTTTCTTTATCAAAGCTATGTACTTGACAGATCCAAGATTTAAACAACATTAACCACATAAGCTAATTATTATAAAACATGACAATGCTTGACTGAAGTTACATTATATTTTCCACTTGTTATATACATGGCATGGGATTATTGCAGAAGTTTATGTGCTCTGTACGGGCGATGACAGCGCGCTGAATTGTCCCGGGGCTAGGTACGGGGCAAAAGTATTTCCTAAACGGCATTGTTACTATTGCCCCTGTGGTGGGCGACCATATTTGGAGAGATTTTTTTCTATCTTAGCTGAGGTATTAATCGTTGAAACGTTAGCAAAATATGGCCTAAGAACATAATTTCTAAATATATAAAAGTGACAGCCGTAGCTCATCCACATATTTGTCCAGAAGAAAAACAATGGGTTATGTGAAATATTACTTTCCTATTAAAAAATCGATTTTTCTGCTGTAAAAAGTTCCACGAACCGTTAAATCTGCTAATACTCAAACAGCATGTGGAGCGATGAAGTGCGCATGCTCTGTACAAATTTCAAGTTTGTAGCGTGTTTCTGCTAGGGATGGGAGCCCCTGTTACAATTGCCCCGTGTTACAATTGTCCCCGGTCTCCCATACACTCTCACTGTCGAATCTCTGATCTGAATTCCATATGTTATCATGTCTATTCTGTTTTGCTTCCTATTTTTTTGTATTCCGTGTACATCTTTAGTGTTTACACTTTTACATACAACTTTATACATCTCTTATAGTTCGAGTCTGGTTTCTCCAGGAATGTCATTGTGTATAACAAAGACTGGTTTACCTTTGTCTGGTGCCGCTTCGGGTGCCGCCGCTGAGGACGTGTAACTGGGTGCATGCATGATGTATGCTACGTTAGGCAAGCCAAACGGGTGAATCCAAAATAAAAAAACTCCTTTATTGTCCTCCAGAGAAATATAAATATCACCAATATCTTTTTCAGATAAATCTTCAATATATGTTGCAAGTCCACTTCCACTCAAAACGAAAGAATCGAAATTTGTAGAGGTGAAAAGTAAAAAATTAGTCAAAAAATTTTAGGAGCTAGAATACAGTCGCGTGCAACTTGTTTCTAGCGCCCTCTATCTCTACGGCGTAATTCTTGATTATCTTGTAACTAGTAAATAATTATACCCTTCATTATTTCTCAGATATGGAAGACTCTAAAAGTTTTTCCTTCGTTGATATGCGAATATGATTATTACTAGCACTAATTATTGTACCGAAAGAGTAGCTGTGAGAAATAAAAGAATTAGATATAATGCTTGGCAATAAAATTGATATAAAATAAAATGGAATAATATTGTATTTGCGTTTTGTGATTAAGTTAACGATATCAAGAATTAAGATATTAGTTACTTGTCCTATAATCGATAGGGGGTATATTTGTCAAATTAAATAGCGGAAATATGGCCAATTATAAAGAAAACAAAATGTTATGAAATGCGATAATATTCATGTCACCGATAAGGCTATGAAAAAGTCATATATCATTCAATGAAACAAGATAGTGATTGATATCCAATATAATAGGCCCTCATGAAAAGAGATTTTAAAAAATAAATAATAAACATGATCATACACAAATGTAATATAATTACCAAAAGCTTTAGCGTCAGACTGTATAGCCAACCAACAAAATATATACATTACAAGAGCTGATGATGTTAGTGAATTCATTTTCGTAAGTGTATCCTTCTCCTGCAAGATGAGGAACCCAAAATGAATTAACCGAGTACCAAACTGTGAATAAAGAAAGATATGGGTGTAATGGTAACAGCCGGTGAAACTGAATCACAAACAAACAATAATGCGTGTATGATGTGAGCCAGAAGGCCTTTAGGTAATTATAATCTATTCTAGATACAGTAAATCATCATCCTCCCTGACTCCAGCACGATTAATTAATGGTAAAACAAACACCTGATCTTTAATAATTAGTTTCTTAAAGTTTGTATAGCATTTTGATCCGCATTACGTTAGGTAAACCTAGGTAAGGTGTGGTAAATGTAAATTAATGTCAAGTCAAAGGACTTCGATGAGATTTGAACCCACAACCTTATTGGCCTTGAATGAACCACCATATACCACGAGTTTTACCATGGCAATGAATAATTACGTCATACACTCATGTTTATTTCCTCTGGAGCTATAGTAGCCTGGAGCATCATAATTAAAGATAGCATATCATGCTATTTATTTGTTTTATTATTTAACTTAAATTTTAAGACTATGCTCTCTCTATATCTATCTCTCTCTCTCTCTCTGGGCCCGTAGACCTGCATGCATGTCTGTCGCTTCTCTTTTTTCAGACCTATACTCCTCTCTTATAATTTTTTCGGACGTTCTGTCTGCAGTTCCTTCTGTAATGATTTTGTCTACATAATCACACCCCCTTTTTACTCTAGCTATAAACAATATTCCAAGATTTCATACATATTGTGCGTCTTTTTTACTACTAGTATCTCTTTGATTTTTCATAATGTATCTACATCATCTCCTCTTTCCGTTTATCTCTCTTCCTATATACCTGCCTCTTTTAACCCGTCTCTCATTCACTCTTCTTCTTCCTTATTATGGGTTCTATATCAATTTCTTGAATCTTCACTATCTATCTAAAAACTACATGTACTAGTATGTATACGGTATACCGTATTGTTCCAGAGAGAGGGTTAAAAGGAAAGATTATTGGAAAGACGTAGAGAGAGGGAGAGGAGGAGAAGAAGAGGTAAACACTACATAACTAAGGACTAGAAACAAACTATGCAAAATTAATAAACTATAAACAAAGGTTGAAACTGGAAGAAATGATGAAATAAAGCAAAAAGAGGGAAAGATAAAAAATAAGAGGAGGGGTAGAGAAGGGGAAAGAGAATTGGAGGAGGGTCAATACTCTGAAAGTGAAATAAAATGAAATTACATTAAATGCATAGGGTGTACTATTGGAAGTATTATGACAGGAAATGAGTCATTGGCTTACAAACTTTAGACATAAAACACGCTTCAGAACAATCAAGTAAACAAGTTGTTAATTTCACACAAAAGATAAAAAAAATTAAACCAATATTTTTTTTAATCATTGAAATAGATTTATTCAAAGGAGAGTGAATAAATTACACAAGATGAATACAAATCTGTAGGCCTGCTTTTGGTCTTTGAATCTTAAGATAGATTTTTATTTCATTTATCTTTCTCACTTTAATTTTGTTATCAATTCACAGTTACAACGTCATAAGCTCTATAGGATATACATGTAGCTATCATTTTCCTCAGCCTCTATACTCTATAATGCATTACAGTTGAAAATATACATGATGATGATGTTTTGGTTTATCATGATTAAAATTATTGCTAGCAGCATTTTAGTTGAATGGACAGTAAATTGCTATTTGGTTTAAACCCACTTTGACTAATGCCCATTTGGTCTCATCCCACATGGTCTAATTCCATTTCGTCTACAACCATTTCAGTTAATTACCTTGCTGTTTAACTGCCACTTCGCCTTTTTAAAATATTGTCTTCTTGCCATTTGGTCTAATGTCCATTTCATCTAATATCCACTTAGTCTAAAACCATTTAGTCACTTCATGTAGCAAACCTGTAATAGACCAAAATGCGGGTAGATATTTTGGTTATTACACAAACTGGCAATTTTACCAAGTGAGATTTAGACCAAGGGGAAATTAGACGAAACTTTTAGTAGACCAAACGGGTTTAGCCCAAGTGGTATTAGACAATCAGAGATTGGACTAACTGCTGGTAGACCAAGTGGATATAAACAGAATGGAAGAACATACTGACAGATAACTGTCAGAATAGTACTTTATACAGGTTTAGCAGAAAGAATATATTTATATCTCACTTTTAATGTAAATTTTGCAATGGTCTCAACAAATCATTTCTTCTCCTAAAATTTGCACCATTTATTGGTTTCTTTCACTCTTTGACTCTTGAGAAGAACTAATTCAAATGAACCCTTACAAATGACATCTACACAATAATTGCCAATTAATACATGAAAAAAAAATCTGCATTATTCAGCCCGGGTAAATCTACTCAAAGTTCAGACACTTTTAGTTATAATTATATATTTGTTGTATTATTTGCAGTAAATAACAAAACAAATATTTTGTATAATTGTGAGTACTTACAATAAATGCATAACTTCTTTGGTTGAAAAATATGATACGTAATTGGTATAATACTGAGTATGGTAATACTTGTTCGTACACTGCAAATGCCAAATATTAATTTCAAATTTACTCATATCAAATGATTTCCCTGTACATAATGGGGTTACATAATCATCCTGAAAATAGGAAGACAGAGAGTCATTTTCATCAACATTATTATGATAATATAAATATGCTAAATGTCTAAAATATTCATGAAATTACAAATAAAAAATAAAATATAGAATTGATAGTTTAGCATGTGAGATGTGACAGAACTATAAAGATAATTGATTACCAGCACACTGCAAGTTCAGATATTTGTTCTACAACCGTTTGTTAAATGATGTGCAAAACTCACATTTTCATTAATTTCCTGTTATAAGAACAGATATTAATGTAATATACATCATTTACATGGATCTTTCATTAATTAACAAAATTAAGAAAAATGAAACCACTAGAGTGATGTTTGTAACAATTAGGATTCTACAGTCTATCAAATAAAATGGTACAAGTCGAAAATATATATATTTTATTTATATGAAAATTAATCACAATCAAGTAGTGTTTGATATTTTCATTAAGAAGAAAAATCACGCTTTCCTCTGCATTTGTTCCCATCTCATTTGGTGCTGTAGATCTTGAGATATGATTACTTTTCTATATTCAAGAAAAATCTATTTTGAGCATGCTTATCTATGGCTTGGAATAGGTTTTGCACATAATGGCCATGAATTCAGTGCTTCAAAAGAAAAGATGTGTAAAAAAAAAAAAAAAAAGATTAGCTCATTGAAAAAAAAAAAAATTGTTTTACAAAAGCAATTCATACAAAACAAAGTGCATCAGCAATAAAACTTAAATTTGGTACCACATACATACATCATTTGAGAAGATTTCAAACCTAAATTATTTTCCCCCAATGACATGAACATGCTCTCTCCCTGAGTTGTCATACACAATACAATGCAACAACAGAAATAAAACCACCAATAATATTGATTTTTTACCTAATTAACACATCTGAATGTCAACATACATGGGTGTTTCACCAAGGGGGTATAGACAGCAATTTACTTAGATATAGTTATACCATCAATCTTATATCGGTTATATATCTGGTTGTCTCGGAACATAACACAGGACAACCTGGCATTATTATTAAACCATAATTATGGATGTTTATTGGAAGGTTGCTATCAAAGACTTCTCTTCAGCCCAGGCACGCAGAAAGGAAGATGTAGTCTCTGATCAAGACGTTAACCACTTGTCATTACAAATGTGTGATTCTCAGGAAATAGAGGAGGTGTATGACTCTTGCAACCCCGCTTAGATCAGAGCTTATAAAGTGCTTTATATATGTATATATATCTAAATTTGTTATCATATTAATACTGCTGGATTTGAACCTAATCAACCTTTATCAGCCTTCGGTGGAGCAAAGGACATGTCTTTGGTCACGTCGTGCGGTGTCACCATACTCTTACGAGCGTAACGATGGAGGTACGTCGGTAACGGGAAGATGTCTACCCACGCTTCTTCATCTATCTGGTCAAAGTTCGCATCAAATTTCATGCCGTGTTTCCTTAATCTCAGCATGTAGTCTGAATGGTACTTGCCGTCTGTGTAGTCCAAGAATCGTCTGTAGTCATTTTGAATATCCTGCAAAAATGAGAATGTTGTGAACAATTCTTTATCAAGCTATAGGCCTACACATTTGCCTTTGAAAAAAAATTACTGTAATTATGCTATAATATCTGAGAAATATATTCAGTGTCTTGTAATACATTTTATGAAAGACTTATCTCCCTCTCTTCAACAAATCTGATTACAAGATTAGTTTGTAATTTCATGACATAAAGATTTTTATCCCAAAATAGGTTCTATCCTGTTTTTTCAATTTGATATATTACCTATTCAAGTCCCCGAAATATAACGAAAATAATAGAAATTCTTGTTCTATTTTGCGACACCAAATCAAAATGACACTATCATGTGAGAAAAGAAGGGTATGATTTGAAAGGTAATTGTTTGTACTATGTGATAGCAACCTTACCTCAAAAATATCAAAAATAAGTGTTTAACTCATTTTGCAATGGAATTATTCAAATGTTTTAGAAAACCATTTGCCAAAAGATATCAAATTTCTAGTTTGGCACAGATAAAAATATATTCAAATGCAAATAAAAAAGAATTAATTCAAATTCATATTTCAAATGAAAGACTTACCTTGAAGTCTGTTTGTACCCAATCTCTTGCTTCCATCTCGTCACGAAGTTCTCTTTCAGTCTCATGAATACTAAATTCAGATATCATAAAAAAGTTAAATTGATATTATCATTATTATCTTATTCATCATTGTTGTAATGAACAACATTTCTTGTATTAATCTGATCATAATTATCATTATCACAATCACTCATATAATAATAATAATAATAATAATAATAGTCATCATCATCATCATCATCATAATCATCATCGGCAGCAGCAGCATCACTATCATTATGACCATTTGAATCTGTGTTACATACTTTTCCATGGAAAAAAACGAGTGAACATAATCACTATAAAATATTCAAGTCCAATTCAGTAATTAATGTAAAAGATTTGAGAACTCCTCAACTCTAAAAAAAATAATAAAATGTATCATGAAATTTGTTGAACATGTACAGAATAGCAATGCTCCTTTTTGTAGAGTTGAGAGGGAATTTACCGATAGCCAAAGAGTTATTCCCTACTGGATGGATACTTTTTCGTCCAATCAATGACAAATTTGAATCTATTTCTAGCTTTCTACAAAATAAATGATGCAATTCTTTAAAGAAAACAATCACTATAACAGGAACCTAGAGCTGACCATTGTGTTTCTGCCTACTTATCAACAAATTGATACATTTTTATTTCATTAATATTCAGTGGTTAAAAAAAGAATTTCAACAAAGTGATGTCAGGAGGAGAGAAAAATAGTCAGTAACTATGGCCAATTTGAAGAGGCACACTGATTCCTACATGGTTTAGTATATTGTATGTGACTTACATCTTATTCAGTCTAAAACATTCCTGCCTGTGAAGCTTCGCAACCCGAGCCGTCTCTTCAGCCGCGATCCTATTACACTCGTCGGTCGTTGCTTTTATTGCCTTCTTCAAACGATGAGCAAAATGAAACTGTGAAACAAAAAATGCAATAATATTATGTTTTATATATCTATTGTGCATATCACAATACTTAGAAGCTCTCTATCAAAAAATCAACTCTGCTCTAGCAGAAAAAAAGTTCTTTGTTGATTAAGACTCAATCCATTAGATTAAATCTTTTCCCCTGATAGAATGCTGTGGGTGGCAAAGTTAACTTGATTAAAAGTCAATCAGCACCGCCCCTGCATTCAATCTATTATTGTCAAAATAGCAAGTGATATGGTATTTCAATCTATTTACACTGAAATTGAAGAAAATTGTAATCACTGTTATTCTCATTTCCATCTAATACTGTATGGGCTAAAAGTTTCATATACATAAAATGTTGCAATTTTGTACTGTTGAGGGAAATTTGTGAGTATGACCGATTTTGCGATTTTTTTGTGATCTTTTTGTTTCTATAACTAGCCTTATATTGTGAGGATGGTGAAATAGCAAAATTCATTAACCCCCCCCCCCCACAAATTATATAGTTTAAACCTGAATATACATACTCTTGCAATCTTGAGGGCTCTAGCGACAGCAAACTCCTTGGCCACGAGGAATTGTTTGCGCAATTTGATCGTCGTCTCTTCTATCGCATCCTCCACGGCTTTGATCCTTATCCTCTCGCACTCCTCAAATTGTTTTCTCAAAGCCTCCTCCTTCTCCTTCTTGAAGGCCCAAGTAAGTTTGGCAATGCGTTCCGTTTCCATCTGGTTCCGTGCTTTCCTAACCCTCTCAGCGGTTGCCTCTGCCTCCTGTGAACGGAACATAATGATATCAGGAATATATTTGTAAATTAGGATATTGAAAACATGAGGAAGAGAGAGAGAGAGAGCTTTAGTGGTAATGATATGATGCATATAATGATGACAATAATAATAACACAGTAGAAAACTTGAAAAAAAACCCTTTGATTTGAAAATGATTGTAACTATGTTACAGGCAGATCTGGTTACAGGGGCAAGGAGGGTAACAGCATTAACAGTTATAGTAGCAATATTTAAAATAGATATGCCTCTGCTTCCACAGGACATTATTTAGGAAGCTAAAGTTGGAAAATCATAACTGGCAGAAAAATTATATAGCTTCATAACTGTTTTACAACAAAAATGATGATAGTATAAAGATCATGATATGATGACACAAAAGCAATGCTCCCCATTACCTGGACTAAAATAATACTTTTAATGTTTCATCTGAGACAATTTCTGAAGGTGATACTGGCATAAAACAAAAGAAACAAGAGAAAATGATTGGTGGTCGCACATGGTCCCTTTCATGATGAGGTGAAATAATATAATGAAAAAAAAAAAGTTAAAGTAGGCCTATCAAGGAAGATCTTACCAATCTGGCTGCTTCCAATGCTTTTCTCTTGTCTTCTGCTGCCTCTTTCAGAGTCCTGTCCAGAGTTTCCTTCAGGATGAGAGCTGCTTTTTCCTCTGTCTCCTTCACTGCTCTACGAATAGACTCCTCTTTATCACGTCTCCATGCCTCATGAGCCCGGGAATATGCTGCTCCACCAACATCTAATTATGATATCAGAATGATAACAATTATAAGAAATATACTTGGAGAATTAATATATAGCTATTTTCTAGGATACAAAAGTATACTTGTTGACAACTATTAGCTGAAAACAATGAAAAATAATAATCAAGGGCCATGGAACGCCTGTGAATGTTTGTTGGGGGGTGCTGAACAGGCTAAAGATCACAAATATACAGTCACTTTTGCTTTATTTAAAAATAAACTTACTAAAAAAAAAGATGGGGGAGCTGTTCAAAGTCCCCCCCCCCCTCCCATGCCTCCACGATAATGATGACACTTAAAATTTTTTTTCTTTATAGTACCACATTATTGTTACCATTTATCTCATATTTGTATTATTTCATACTGAAGACTGAGGATGTATTGACGATATACATAATGTTCTGCTATTGTTATACCGGTATGTCCACAAACTAATTTCTTCACATTATATTATGAACACTCATGTATCAATCAATTTACTTTTGATTGTGTGTGGAGGCATAGGCCTATTGCTAACACTTTCAGACCTCCAAATTTACAAGTAATTATAAACATGCAAAGCATTATTGTTATATGTCTGCCAAAAAAAAAATTAGAATAAATAATAGATAATAGTAATAGTTCACCTTGAACATTATCGTGAGCTATTCGTCTGGTTGTCAATGTCGTTCTCTCCAGCATTTGCTCAAGGAGCTCCCGCGGATTTTCCTTCTTTCTGCATGATCTCGTAGACATAATGAAGCGAAAGTATTATCGTCAAAGTTTAGAAAACATATCAAATTTACGAATTTATTGTTTTCAGCCAAGATCATAACATATCTAATTCGATTTTGCGTGATCTCTGTTCGATACGCGTCGCCCACAACCAAGGCAACGTACTGACGGGACCGCGCGCGCGTAAGTTCGTCGTGCACGCAGCACAGATTCGGGGAAAGTCGTTCACCTTTGACCTATTTTGGGTGTCACCGGCCGGTGAAGTAAAATGGCGTCCCACAGCATCGACAAGAATTTTCCTGTTGCCGGTCTGTTGCCGAAGAATGAGACGGGTGCAGCAGCTTTCCTGACGAAATATCCGGAATATGATGGCCGAGGAGTGGTTATTGCTGTTCTAGACACCGGTGTTGATCCAGGGGCTCCGGGGCTTCAGGTGAATATGAACTTCAAAACTTGTCAATCCTGTGAATTGTGAATTGTGCACTTTGTAAGTTTGTGCTGTGTCACTGACCGTCACTGTCAGCTCAGTGTGTAAAGTCGAGTTCAGTTTTGAGTTGATGAATAGAGTCAGTGAATCATTGAAATTAATGAGCTGACTCACGGTGATCAATGGCCTAGACTCTAACAGTTAGATCTAACTTAGCTGATCATGCTGATGAATGTTGATGATTGTGAGACATGCAAATTGTTAGGAGATTCAACCATACATGTATGATATAATAGAAAGCGGATGAAAATCTTAATTTAAAAATGTTTAGCCGGGGGCAGGATGTAGAAGACTAACGCTTGGGTCTAGTATTTTCTGTTCGTTATCGTGATCCGCATATCCGAGACCATGCACCCTCTAACTCTCAAGTCTCATTCAGTAAATTGTGGATCCCTTTCTTTGAAAACTTAATCTTTCTCTTGATGAAAATCTCTAACGTTACGTTAGGGGCAAGAATGAAAACGATTTTGACATGATTTGAAGGGGTTTATAGATTGTCTGAAATTGTTCTAATTGAGTAGGATGGGGGGTTGGGTGTCTGGACACCTAACAAAATTGATGAAGCCATGTTTTTTGTCTTTAGATTAAGCCAAAAAATATAGGCCTAACAGTTAGAGGTCTATGTTGAATTGTGCTTGTAAATTATAGAATGGGGGGTTGGTTGGGTGTCCGGACACTTAACAAAAATGAAGCCTGTTTTTTTTTTTCGTCTAAGGATTAAGCCAAAAATATATGTTGAATACTTTTTATCATCATCAATTTTGTTCTTCACAATATTTTCTGATATTCTGTGATAAAAAAACTAAAAAGACATTGCTTTAAAACCCTTTCAAATGGCTGGTTAAAATTGAGTGTCCGGACACCCAACCCATCCGGACACTCAATAGCTGGGTATATAATCACTATCAGTATTTGTTCTCCACAATATTTTCTCCCATTTGGTGCTAAAAAACACTGTAAAGACTTTGCTCGTAAACCTCTTCAAATGGCTGGTCAAAATCGACTGTCAAATATTGATGATAAGAAGTATTCAACATATATTTTTGGCTTAATCTTGAGACCAAAAAAAAAAAAAAAAAAAAAAAATTTTTGTTAAGTGTCCGAACACCCAAACCCACGTCCTACTCAATTTGATTCTTAAAAACCTCAAAATGCCTCAAGTCATCAAATAGGTAAAAGAGATAAAATAAAAACGGTTTGGATGGAATAAAATGTAGAATCATCCTTCTACGGGTACCATATCAAGAGGTACAAAATGTAAGTTTTTTGCTCTGAATTTAAAAAAAAAATTTGGAAGTTTTTTTTCTTCAGATATTTCTAATTCTTTACCAGCTGAGAGGTCAACTGCATTCATATTTTTAATACAAAAATTAACATACAGATTTTTCTATTATACAGCTTCATTAGAAACGGGATAAATCAATAGCATTTGTCATTTGTAATTTTCATCCTTTCTAAAAATCATTTTGCAGACGACACCAGACGGTCTTCCCAAAATCATTGACATCATTGATGCGACTGGGAGTGGTGATGTGATTACCTCTACTATTGTAGAAGCTACTGATGGAGAGATCACAGGACTGACTGGAAGGAAACTAAAGGTAGGAGTCTTATTTTTACAGCAATTTCCTGGTGGCCACGGCACCAGGGTGTTTGTAAATAAACCCCCAAAAGGTCTAATTAACATCCAGAACTACATGTACACCAGAAACATAACTGCCATGAATAAAATTAACTTTGTGTTTATTTTCATTAGCTACAGATTTAAACCGTTCTGAGCTCTTGCCCAATGAGCTGAGTTTTGTACATCATTAAAAATGTCCCATGCATCCTAATGCTCCTTTGACCTTTGCCCCTTGATCACTTGCTAACACGTCAGCCCCAAACTGGACTATATGCGGTAAATAGCCCTCACCCTACATGTTGCAGCTCTACATCTTAGATGAAATAAAGCCTGGAGCAACTGTCGTTGCAGGAAATATTGGCGTAGCCCACAAGAGGAGCACACCTAATTTTCAAAAAGTATTTCGTATATTTCTTTAGAATGCTCTCACAGTGTCACTACACTCCATGATGTAGAGTATATATAAGCCATTATTTTTCGCGATTTTGGACTACTTGGGGAAATTTGTGAGAGCAAAATTTCGCGATTTTGGTGATGACTTTATAACTATACATAGCCTTGTATCGAGGTAGAAATTTTCGCGATAACCAACTCGCGAAATTCGTGAAAATAAAGTCATCTCGAAAATAACCACTTATACAGTACATGACTGAAAACATTGCATACTGTAGGCTTTGAGGCCTGTAGTCATGAAATGCTGCTTATAAGAACATATTATTTTCATTATTTATTTTCCACTTAGATTCCTGCTACTTGGGAGAACCCTTCAGGGAAGTATCACATAGGAGTTAAGAATGCTTATGAACTGTATCCAAAGGGGCTCAAAGAACGAGTACAGGTAAGGGAAGTATCATCACCATTTATTTACTTTGCCCAAACCATCAACTTTTTATAATTCCAAATAATAATAAAAACACTTTGTATGCAGTTGATTGTTAAAATAATGTGGAATCACTCATAAGCATGCATGGTTGATGCATTCAACTTTTCTTTGGTTAACTGAGTGAAATATCAAATACAAGTTAAATCAACCATGGATTTCAATACTGTTTGCAAATCTCACACAAATTCCCTGAAAAACTGAGTGAAATGGGTGAACATAAAATAATAAAAAAACAATCATAGTTCCTTTTTTAGCAGATGCTAGACGGAACATAAGCAAAATAAAAATTCATATCAAAACAAATGTCTCTAAATGGTTCAGCGATGTTCAAATAACTTGTGGTTTCACCTTCATTTTTACAAAAAGAGAGAAAGGAGAAGTTGCAGGACACCTACAACAAACAATTGCCGAGGTCACATGTAAGCTAGAAACTTACAATGCTGCAATTAGTATCAACAATATTTCAAATAAACAATTCCTAGATAACAGAGACCTTTCAATGCTTTATATTTTTGCTTGATCATTGGTTTTTCAGAAAGACAGAAAGGAGAAGTTATGGGACACCTACCACAAACCTGCCATCGCCGAGGTTACCCGTAAGCTAGAAGCCTACGATGCTGCTCACCCTAATGTCAACAAGCAGGAAGAGAAGCTGGAGAGAGATAACTTAGTTGCTCTCCTAGATGTTCTCAACAATGCAGATAAGAAGTACTCAGATCCTGGCCCAGTCTATGACTGTCTGGTCTTCAATGATGGCAACACTTGGAGGTACTTGTATTTGGTTTTAGAAAGATAACCTGCACTTGCAGTCACCGATCCAGGATTCTCAATTTCAATAAGTTCTGCACGCCCACTTGTCTGTGGACAATAATGGCTCTTTCATGTTTGGGCATGCGCCGATAATTTTATAACATAAGCCTAGGTCCGCTACTGACATGTATTGCCATTTACAGGAAGAGTACACTGGCTTATTTCCTGTGGCATTTTTTGTTCCTGTATCTTTTCTGGTTGGCCATATCCACATTTTATTTATACCTGTCGTTTCCAATGCTTTTGAAATGTATGTCAATAATTATATCCATTCCTTCATCGATCAATACCAAATAAATTGATGTAAAAACAAAAAAGTGATTATATATGATAATTACATTAAGCATTGTGTTTTTGTTGTAGAGCTGTGATAGACACATCCACATCTGGTGACCTAGCCTCCTGTACTGTACTAACTAACTACAAGGATGAACAGCAACATGCTACACTCAGCAGCCTAGGTATGTTAATCGGGGAACCAACAAATGCTCCGGCGACAATTTCTCTGGGCTTTATTTATTCTAAGATGTAGGGTTAGGGTTGCACTAGGGTTTTATGTTAGGTTTAGGGGTAGGGTTAGGGTAAGTCAGGTTATATTGTTAAGTCCAGGGTTGAAGTTAGTAATACAATTATTAGTTTATAGAATTTATCGCAGAGCAATTTTCGCCGGAGTAAATGTCATAGACCCACGTTATTCATTGTTCCCTGACTTACAATGCTTTTCTATGCTGCTGATTGTCTCTCCAAATTATATAAATATTGATTAGTATCAATTGGCATGCATGTATATTTCAAAGTAGGATTCACCTTAAAAGGGACTTTTAATTTCTTCGAAAAACAAAAAAACTTATTTGCTGTATCAAATGCTTTTGATATCTGCTAAAAAATTTACATATTTTGGTTATGTCTTTAGCTTTGCCAAATTGTATCATGGACCTCTATACGACACAACATCTCGAGTATTGTAACCATTGCTGCATGTGCGCCCATGGTATGCAAGAAGGGGTAAAACTATGGCTTGTATCCGGGATGGTCTAGAAAAAAAAATATATAAATTTAAAAAGTTATTATTATCATTTGGGTTCTACAGATATGCTGAATTATTCAGTGAACATCTACGATGACGGTAACATCTTGAGTATCGTCACCAATGCTGGATCCCATGGTACTCATGTTGCGGGTATAGCAGCCGCTCACTTTGCAGACAGCCCAGAGAAGAATGGCATAGCTCCTGGAGCTCAGATAGTAGCTGTTAAGATTGGAGATTCAAGACTAGGATCAATGGAGACTGGCAGTGCCCTGGTCAGAGCGGTAGGTCTGGGCCATCGCATTCTCGTGTATTTATTGTATATTTATATAATATTGGATGAAATCCAATATTATTATTATTACACATGCAAACCATTTTCCATGGCAACAGCAACGCTACCAGTTTAAACAAGAGAGAGGTTTACTCATCTGTATCTAATCTGCCTGATCCGAGAATCTCACAAAATTCAAATGATCAATCTATTATGACGTAAATTGTTGCTCCGCGTATCCATTCTTATAAAGCCATTGTGTTATTATGACGTAAATTGTTGCTTCGCGTATCCATTGTTATAAGCTGTTGCGCGCAGCATTTTACTGGCATCGCGGAGTGCAATATTGTAACAATAATGCACTCCTTTTCTCCATTGATACGGGTAATGTAGAATACATTGGACATACATTATGCTAACAATATTGAACACCGACGAGCAAACATCTGGAAGAGTATCAATGCATGGTTTTAATGTATCGAAAAAGAGACCTAAACTTGTAATAATTTTCCTTAATATATGATTTAGTTGTCGTGTTGTGGCATTGGGTTTCATATTCTTAAATTTCAAGCAATGTAATGAAATATACTTACTTTCTAGCACTCAAGATGAGGAAACTAAATGCTGATGCACAACAATTTCCCAGATTCAAATTTAGTTTTGATTTTCTGAAATATTGCCTTGTGTCACTCAGGTTCTGTGATACTAAATGTTTTTGTTTCTGTCAGCATCATTATTATTTAGTTGTTGACTGGTAGGGTATGTCAACAATCTTTGTACTGATGGAGCTACTAGTATATTTTCCAGGGGGCCTATATTTTTGCAAAGATGGCTATATACATTAACTTAAATATATTCATTAGACCAGTCAGTTAATGTACACACTGAAAGTCACTGCCCGTGAAAATGTATAGATAGTGATCTTGGTAGTTGATATCATGTGACGCACTGTGGACCAATCAGACCTTTGCATTTCTCCTAATAAAATTATGTTGTTTTTTTCTAGATGATAGCTGTGATAGAACATAAAGTTGACCTGGTTAATTTCAGCTATGGTGAAGCAGCACACTGGCCGAACGGAGGGTAAGCTATCAATTCCTCATACGTAAATTAGTTTTGCTATGATTTAATTGTATAAAGGACAATCCAAGCTACTAGGTACCTATGTGCATTTGACATGTTCAAGGATAAATCTAAACAAAAACATTAAGTGTGTAAATGAAACAAAGACCATTTAATTTAATAACACACTACTTTTGCCATTTCAAAAGAAGTGATGTCCAATACCACATGGGCTAAACTTGTTGGTCTAATTTCCACTTGGTCTTGGTCTTCTCATTTAGTCTGGTCATGTAGTCAAGGTGGGTTTAGACAAAGTGACAATTTACCGTGATACCACGTAAACCCTAAGTATGTACTACATAATTTTGTCCAAAATATGTTATTTGTCAATGGAATAAATAATGTTACACTTTTTTCATTGACAAATCCTTTTGTTCCTATAGGAGAGTGTGTGATGTTATCTCGGAAGCTGTTAACAACCATGGCATTATATTTGTGTCATCGGCCGGTAACAACGGACCAGCTCTGTCTACCGTGGGATGTCCAGGCGGTACAACGTCCAGTATTATAGGTCAGTACTGCATCACACCATCTCCATCCATCTATTTCTTTCAAAGCAAATGATTAAACTTTTGGTTTTATTGATAAATCATTATGCCATGAATATTTTCTTAATTATCATAGTTTGTGAAGATCATGTACATTACATTCTATTTTAGTGAGCGATCAAGGTTCAAACTATCACATAAAATTGAATACCTACCGTTGGAGACAAATAAAGTCTTTATAACGTCCCAACAGCGTAAATCCATTACATTTGATATTCATGTATATGGGATAGTTTGAATCTTGATCGCTACGGGCACCCGGTGGTCTAGTGGTTACGATGCTGATCTAGCAATCCAGAGGTTGTGGGTGTGAATCTCGCATGAGCAGCCTGTGATTTTTTTCATAGTTGTCTGGCTCCAATTTTTCACACTTCAGTTACGTTTGTTTCTACTGTTGGAGACAAATGAATAATTTACTTGTCTTTATAACATACCAATTGCATAAATCCATTTACGTTTGATATAAATGTTGATAAAAGATAGTTTTTTGTCAATTTATTGCATTGTTGTACAACGGATTTAGACCTCTGCTTCATGAATCAATACAGATAATGATATTACCCCTACTTGTGTTCTTTTGTAGGTGTTGGAGCATATGTATCACCTGAAATGTCTGCAGCTGAATATTCACTCAGGGAAAAACTACCAGGAATGCCGTACACATGGTCATCGAGGGGCCCTACGTAAGTAAAATTCAAAATAAAACAAAAACATACATACACATAATTTTGTATAGTGCAAACTGCAGTAGACCTAAGAAGATTTGTAAGGTTACAATCATCCCAGATAAAACAATGATGTAATTTAAACTGTAAATATTGTACAATTCTTCAAGTTTCAAATTCCACTGGTTCCAATATTGTTTCTGACTTATCATTCAGATCGAACATGCGAGCTTATTCACTGAGTGCAAGCCATAAAAAATTGTTTTTACAATATCAACTTCCCCAGCAAGCCTTTATCATTCAATCTTCAAGTATCACTTTTCAATTTTGAATATCCAGGGCCTTGAAATTTCAAATTTCATTCTGAAATTTTGAAACTGTGAAATGAGGCAGTGCGCAGACAATTGGGCATGCTAATTTTGTAGTATCCAAATTGCATGGATGTCTTGATACTGGTAAAACAAACCATCTTAACATTAGAAAAAAAATGAATCTGTTTATCAGAATTCAGCAATATTATGACAATAAAAATGTATCAATCACAGTTTATGTACAAATTATGTAACATTTTCATGTGCACGGAAATAGTGCTCCTTATGATATACAGTCTGGGTTTTAAAAAATGGTACAGTCTGGAAAAATTCACATACACACATCATTTGAGAAGATTTTATACCTAAATAGGTATAATATCTTCTCAAATGATGTGTGTATGTGGTACCAACTTAAAGCCAAGAGATTCTTCTTGCTGATGCAATTTGTTTTGTATAATTTGGTTTTGTAAAACAAAGGTTAGGCTAAATTTTGTGCGGCGATGAGATTATCAAATTTATACACATCCATTGTTTCAGTGCGCTGAATTCATGGCTATTATGTGCGAAACCCACAGAAAAGCATGGGCAAATACATTTTTTCTTGATTATAGAAAACTGGTCATATCTCATGATCTACAGCACCTAATGGGATGAAAAATTTTGCAGAATAAAGCCTTTAGAATGTGATTAGTTTTCTTACTTTAAAAAATGTTTTCCACTTGTACCATTTTATTTGACACACACTGTAGTTATTGTTTAACATATTATTTTGTGAAGCACTTCAATACAAATAAATGAAAATATTAAGAAAATTAATCATTGTAATACAGAGTGGATGGTGCATTAGGGGTGAGCATATGTGCTCCTGGTGGTGCTATTACATCAGTACCAAACTGGACATTACGAGGATCCCAGCTCATGAACGGAACTTCCATGTCATCACCCAATGCTTGTGGAGGTATAGGTAGGTATACAAGACAATTTGGCCCGTATTTTAGAAGGTGGTTTTGAAACCGTGGACTAAAACCATGGATTATATCAATTTTGGTTAATAATTACGCTTAATTCAGCGCGGACATTGAGTAAGGTCCAATATGAATGCGTCCTTTTTTTTTTCTTTTTTACTCATTTCCATTTTTCAGAAGCCATATGAGATATTTACATGGTTACAAGGGGTGAAAAGACCTCTGGAGGTTCACTGGACAAAATGTAACGTGACTAACCAATTTATATCACGTGACTTGCCAAACTCATAAGCAATAACATGAATGTCACAGTTTGTTAGAGTGGAACGTAGTTTGCGGAAACTTTAGGGAAAAAGTCTGCCCCCTAAAAAACATGTCTCTTTTGGTAACGTAACTAACCAAAATTTAAGTTTGTGTTATCAGTTACTGAAACATGCCTCATGATTATGTTTGAAGATGTGAAGTAGGTTATATCTTTAGGTATGGACACTCCAAAAATTGAAAAATAATATTAAAGCGTCTTCATGTCGAAGCCAACCTTAGAGTATAGCGTACAATAAAGTGTAATGAAACTAATCATGGAATTGCAAATGATAATTTTCTGTTTCTGGGTATTCCTTTCAGGTCTAATTCTAAGCGGCTTGAAGAAGGAAGGTATAGCATACACGCCTCACAGTGTACGGAGAGCGGTTGAGAATACAGCTCAGAGCTTGGACAATGTGGAAACATTCTCACAAGGCTATGGTCTTCTTCAGGTAATAATATGCTACTAATGATGAGGATAATGATTATAATAATAATATCATAATATCATAATAATATGATTATGATAATATCAGTGGCTGCAGAGCAGCAAGGGCTGGACCATGGATTTGTAATTTTTAGCCTGTTCACCCCCCCCCTACTTTCAGCTTAGCTTCTCCATTTTCAAAAACACTCTGCGGCCTCTGAATATGATGATAATCTGATAAATATAATATGTTGATAATATGATGATAATAATATGGTGATAGACGGATGGACGGACGGACACACACACACACACACATACGTACGGAGCCCGTTTCATAGTCCCCTGCTCGAACTCGTTCGGCGGGGACAACAATATGATAATATACGTTTGTGGACTTTCTGACAAAGAGAAACACTATTCAATATCTCATCGCATGTATACAGTGTGTTCCTAAAAAAAGGTAATCGAAGTTCAAAGGTCAGTCATTTCAAAAGTATATGGTTTATTTTTGTAATTTGTTTACTAAAATACTAAGTAACTCATCAGCTTCAATTTGAGACATTGCTTACGTCCAAACTGTAATGGGTCACAGAGTTAGAGTCCTTTGAAGGTGATAGGTACAAAACCCATTTTTTCCAAGTTTTTTGTTTTAGGTTATGAAACCAACTTTTTATAAATTTTCGGTTTCGTAGTTTTGGGGGGTTTTGACACACAAAGTTTTAATGAAATGCAATTTCATTTGTAAAAGGACCTATCTCAATGGCAATGAGAGGGGTTCGCAATTATGAGTCTCTTGAGTCGTGGAGACGTCGTGGTGACGTCTCCTGAGACTTCAGGGCGTCGAGGGAAAATGGAACAAAAGTCAAACATGTTCAATCTGTTAGTAGACTTATTTAAGACGCCGGCAAGTAAAAATTATTAGCCTGTTCGATTTCGTTTAGTCGTTAGCAAAATCCGACATCGTCTCTGCAACGTCGTGGATACTTAAGGGACGTCGCGGCAACCGTCCGCAAAGATGTCACAGAGACTTGCTCGCGTATTAAAGAAGTCTACTAAAACATTGGACATGTTTGACATTTGTTTGATTTTTCTCGCGACATCTTGCAGAATCAAGAGACGTTGCGGCGACCTCTCCGAGACTCCAGAGACACATGCATAATCGAGAACCCATGTCATTGCCAGTGAGATAGGTCTTTTGACAAATGACATTGCATTTCATTAAAAATTTGTATGACAAAACCCCCCAAAACTATGAAACCAAAATGTTTATAAAAAGTTGGTTTCATATCCTAAAAACGAAAAACTTGGAAAAAATGGGTTTTGTACCTATCACCTTCAAAGGACCCTAACTCTGTGACCCATTACAGTTTAGACGTAAGCATGTCTTCAGTATAGAAAGCTGATGAGTTACTTAGTATTGTATGTAACAAATCACAAAAATAAACCATATACTTTGAAATGACTGACCTTTGAACTTCGATTACCTTTTTGGTAACACACTGTATACATGCGATGAGATATTGAATAGTGTTTCTCTTGTCAGAAAGTCCACAAACGTATTATCCATATTGTTGTCCCGCCGAACGAGTTCGAGCAGGGGACTATGAAACGGGCTCCGTACGTATGTGTGTGTGTGTGTGTTGTCCGTCCGTCATTCCGTCCGTCCGTCGTCCGTCGTCCCGTGCGTCACCGTATGTGAGTTCAATTTGCTACTCCTTCCGCATATTTTTCATCCGATTTCGATTCCGTTTGCTTATATGATAGCACTAGGTGATGGCTACCAAACTTCTTCACAGAATTTTGACCTTTGACCTTTGACCCTGATTTTTGACCTATATTGTTAATTGGCTACAAAATGCTACTCTTCGCCATTTTCATCCGATTTCGATTCCGTTTGCTTATATGATAGCACTAGGTGATGGCTACCAAACTTCTTCACAGATTTATGACCTTTTGAGCCTTTGACCCCTGATTTTGATTCTATATGTTAATTGGCTAAAATGCTACTCCTTCGCCATTTTTATTCCGATTTCGATTCCGTTTGCTTTATGATATAGCCCACTGGTGATGGCTACCAAACTTCTTCACAGATTTGACCTTTGACCTTTGACCCTGATTCTTTGACCTATATTGTTAATTGGCTACAAAATGCTTCCTTCGCCATTTTTCGTCCGCTTCGAATCCGTTTGCTTTAATATGATAGCATGAGGTGAGGGCTACAAAACTTCCTTCACAGAATTGATGACTTTGGACCCCTTTGACCTTTGGACCTTCATTTTTGACCTATATTTGTTAATTGGCTACAAAATACTACTCCTTCGCCATTTTTCATCCGATTTCGAATCGTTTGCTTTATAATGATAGCACTAGGTGAGGGCTATAAAACTTTCTTCACGAATTTTGACTTTTAACCCCTTTGACCTTTAGACCTTGATTTATACTTACATTGTAACATTGGCTACAATTGCTACTCCTTCGCCAATTTTTCATCCGATTTCGAATCCGTTTGCTTATAATGTAGCACTAGGTGAGGGGCTACAAACTTCTTCACAGAATTTTGACTTTTGAACCCTTTGACCTTTGACCTTGATTTATACTTATATTGTTAATTGGCCTACAAAATCGCTACTCCTTCACCATTTTTCTTTCCGATTTCGATTCCGTTTGCTTTATGTGATAGCACTAGTTGATGGCTACAAATTTTCTTCACCGACCGAGTTTTGACCTTTGACCTTTGACCTTTATTTTTACCTATATGTTAATTGGCTACAAATGCTACTCCTTACGCATTTCTCTCATCGATTTCGGTTCGCCGTTTGCTTTATTATGACCTAGACTAGGTGATGGTACCACTTCTTCACAGAATTTTGACCCTTGACCTTTGAACCTGATTTATTGACCCTGTATTGTTTGGTCTACAAAATGCTTACTCCTTCGCCATTTTCTCATCCAGTTTCGATTCCGTTTGCTTTATGTGATAGCACTAGGTGAGGACTCAAACTTCGTCACGGATTTTGAATTTTGACCCTTTGACCTTTGACCTTCAATTTTACTTATATTGTCCATTGGCTACAAAAATGCTACTTCTTCCCCATTTTTTACCCCATTTTCGATTCTGTTTGCCCTTATGTGATAGCACTGATCGTGATATAATGGAATTTTACATTATCGGCGGGACATATATTACGCATCGCGTAATTTACTAATCCACTTGTTGATTTATGCGTAGCCTATCACATTTTTGTATTTTCACTTCTCAGGTTGGGAAAGCGTTTGACTACATGCAAAAGTACCGTGAATGCCCAAGCCGCAATGTGAAGTTCAATGTGTCGTTTGAAGGAGGACGAGGCATCTATCTGAGAGAGAATAATAAGTCAAGAGAATGCAATGTATCCATTGAACCAGACTTTGTAGAAAATACAGGTAAGATCTGCAGCAGATGTGAATTAAAAAAAAAAAAAAAATTATTTTATATTATTATCCATGTCAGTGCCATGTAACATCAAGAGCTAAAACCAATTGCAAATTTGATACAACCATTCTGATTGATTCACAGCGCAAATTTTATGAAAGAAATCTATGCAACAAGGATCCTGATTGGCTACTAGTGATTTGCAATTGATCATAACTCTTTATGTTATAGGGCATAGATATTAACATGTAATTGTTATAGCTGAGAATACCAGCACACTCTGGTCCCAAATAGGCCAATAAAATTGGTTTGCTCCTGTTTAGGTGACAGTAAAACATTTTCATATTACGAATTAGTAGTCCACCTTAAATTGACGCACATTTTATTTCAATTGTACTTCTTCATCTGTTTTACACATGAATTTGAAAGACAAACTTTAATGAAAATTTAATTTTAAAGTCCCCTCTGCATTGCCAATTTAGATATTTTAAGGATTATTTTAATATATTCTTGTAGTCAAAAACTACTTTCTTTTTCTAAAAAAAAGAAGAAAAAAAAAGAAAAACATGGTTGAATGTTTGATGAATTGCTTTGTAAGATAAGAATGAGATAATGGGGATATTTGGTTCATAAAGGAGATATACGGTACTTGCATTTACAAAAAAAGTAAAAATAAAGTGAGAGATGAAGAAGAAGGACAATTTATGTTGTTGTTGTTGTTATGATATTAAACAGTGCTTTCACTCATATGAATATTTACACCTAATGTGGACAGGTTGACAAAATAGCTCGAAGAGAAAGAGTGAGTTTAGAGGGATATAAATGATGGGAAAGGCTAAAGACAGATTGAGAAGTGACTGATCGCCAACATCTATTGATAGGCACCGTCATGAAGACAGAGTTAAAGGGATAAAATCATATCAGGACAACAACCTTGCAGACAATTACCACCAGAACAACTACCCCCCCCCCATATTAGTTTAGCATTAGGTGTAGGTTTAGATTGTAGCTTTCAGTTGGGGGTAATTGTCCTACAACCGGATGAAAAATATTTTTGATTATTATAATGTCAACTTCTTTTAACAATGCTTTGATCCCTAGATCCTGCAGAAAAGATTGCATTCAATCTACACATAGCGTTAGCAGTAGAAGCTCCTTGGGTACAGGCCCCTGCACATCTTGTTCTCATGAACACTTCACGGTCGGTCTCTATCAGAGTGGACCCCCAAGGGCTATCATCAGGTGTACACTACACAGAGGTGAGATATAAGGTTCCTTTTCATTGGCATTTATTAGCAGTTGAAGCTCCGTGGGTATAGGCCCCTGCACATCTTGTTCTCATGAACACTTCTAGGTCTGTGTCTATCAGGGTTGATCCTCAGGGGCTATCATCAGGTGTACACTACACAGAGGTAAGGTATAAGGTTCCATTTGATTAGTATTTATAATCAGAAGCTCCGTGGGTACAGGCCCCTGCACATTTTCTTCTTGTGAATACCTCAAGGTGGATCCTCAAATGCTATCAATGGGTGGACACTACAAAGAGGTGAGATACATTACAGGTTCAATGGAATTTGCTCCTGCAACAAAATATTGCTCAGGCTGAATCCCAAAATCAATAAAAATGTTTGACTTTAGCCCTGGAATAAACAATTACCCTAACCCTACTTAAAGCCTATATGATGTATATTTTATGATTATGTAGTATTCAATTATGCATGTACTTTGCGAAAATGTTGTCGGATTCTGTTAAAAGATTTTTGGTGTTTGGCAGGTGCAGATCAAGGATTTCATTGGGGGGAGGCAAATTGGAATTTCAGATTTTCATACCCTCCAAATTTTATTTGAGGGGGCCCAAATACCTGATTTAGGCACTTTTTTCTACATTTTTTATTAGGGGAGGGGCCAGACACATCAGCCCCCCCCCCCCCCCCCCCCGCCCCGATCCATGTTTTTCGTTAAGATTGTTTAGGCACTTATTATTTTATTAAAATGTGGATCTTATAAAGATTGCATTTCTTTTGCATGCCAGGTATGTGGTTTTGACTTGACTCAACCTCATAAAGGCCCACTCTTCAGAATACCAGTGACTGTAATAGTACCTCAAGACCTCAACGATCAAATTGATGTGGAATGGAATGACAAAGAATTCAAGTCTGGTCAGATCAGACGACACTTTGTGAGGGTTCCTCAGGGAGCAACATGGGCAGGTAAGAATGATGATCGTGATAATGATGATGATGATGATGATGGTGATGAAGATGATTAGAATGGTGGTGATGATGATCATGGCATTCATGATAATGGTTATACTAGTGGTGATGATGGTGGTGATAATGGTGACGGTGATGATGATGGTGATGATAATTGTGATGATGATGGTGATGGTGATGGTGAATGATGATAATGATGATATTGATGATGTTGATGATGATAATGATAGTTATGACGATGACTTATGATGATGATGGTGTTGATGATGATGATAATGATGATGTTGATGATGATGGTGATGATAATGATGGTGATGATGATGATGAGGATGGTGGTGGTGTTAGTGGTAGTGGTGATGAGGATGGTATTAGATTTGAGGATTATGATGGTAAAGGTGAATGATTAATGAGCATGTTGATGATGATGATGATGATGATGATGATGATGATGATGATGATGATGATGATGATGATGATGATGATGATGATGATGGTGATGGTGATGATGATGATGACAATGATGGTGATGATGATGATGACAATGATGATGATGATGACAATGATGGTGATGATGATGATGATGACAATGATGGTGATGATGATGATGACAATGATGGTGATGATGATGAGGTTAATGATCATAATGAAAATGATGATATTGAAGGTGATAGTGATTATGATGATTGTTATTATATTGATAGAGATGGTGATGAGAATGATATTAATCATATTGATGATGGACAAGATGATTTTGAGGATGGCGACGACCATTATGGTTATGATAGTGGTTATGATAATAACAATGATGTTGGCGATGAAGATGATGGTGATGATGATGATGAATCTTATAATGAACAATCCATTATCGTATCCTCTTCTTCATCACAGAGATCAGTATAACATCATTAGAGCGAGGGCAGTCTTCTCGTTTCGTCCTTCACTCTATCCAGCTGCAACCTCAGACTGCTTACAGAAACAATGAGTTCTACAAGTTTCTCTCGCTCCAGGAGCAGTGCGAGGTCCAGCATTCCTTCGCCGTCCATGGGGGCCAGATCATGGAATTCACCATCGCTAAATGGTGGGCTAGTTTAGGAAGGTCAAAGGTCAAATATGGCCTGTCATTTCATGGTCTACAACCTTCACTGAAGACAATACAAATGGTAAGTGATTTTCGAGGGAATTTATCATTGCTAAATGGTGGGCTAGCTCATCGAGGTCATAAGTCGTTTTACGGTCTAAAACCTTCACAAAAGGCAATACAAATGGTATGTCACCTCAACAGAACCAATCAAAGGCAATACAAATGGTATGTCACTTCAACAGAACCAATCAAAGGCCATGGATTCGAACCTGCGACCCTCTGATTGAAAGGCGAGAGTCAGAACCACTATACAACGACGCTTCCACGCTTTGTCAATGTTGTTTTTCATTGAATTTTTGCTTCATACATTTGATTGATTGAGATTTGTTTATTACATTATAACAGCATGCTGCTAATGGAGTGAGGAGGATATATGTCAAGTCCCCTCTCAGGGTACAAGAGCTTTGTCCATCTATATCTATCAAGAACTGTGTGCAACCTCTCAGGTAAGAACAAGATATGAGGGAATATACTTAACTATTACCTGAATAATAATATAAGCTTGTATTTTGTCTGCCTAAACGATCTGCTCAACACAAAATATGTCGCAATGAGCAAAGGCTCAGCTGTATGACGAGGGGGCCATAATATTCCTATTCCCCTCCTGTGCGAAATGTGTTAATTTGCGGCTCTAAATTATTGGTCAATAATATGCATATTTGTGATTACGCCCAGAGACATTATACGTCACAATGGTTTTAGCATCGTGAAAAGACTAGATGCACCGAATAAGTCACAATGGTTCAGATCAGAATGCCAAATCAAAAACTTGGCACAAGAAATACCCAATTTAAGTCAAGCAAATTTGTTGTGTCGTCTTTAAAGTTTGCTTATTTTTAGGTGAACAGGCAATAAAAATAATATTGACTGGCGTTGTGTTGGGAGATACCACATAAATTTCCCTCACTAGACCCATATTGCCCTCATCTTCGATTCAGGACAATAAGAGACTAGTTATTTGGGAAATATATGTGGTAACTTTCTCACGGCCAGTCAATATACTGAGTGAGTCCGAAAAAAACTAAAACACCTAGAAAAAATGTCAATAAAAAGAAAACCAATTAATAAACCCCAACTTAATATACATATTAAGTAACTTCTCCCGCATCTTCTGGTACCGTTTTTGTGTGGTATGTTTTTACGCTTGGATGAACATGATGCATGAAAATTTTGAATTGTGCAAGAGTGGGGATAAAATTGAAACAACAAAAGCTGACAAAAAAGCAGCTCTATCCTGGATAAAATGGCATAAATTATTGACGAAAATGTTCTGATCCAAATAACTTAGCAAGGGTGTTGGTACAGTTATCGACTAGATTCTGTGTAAAAATTAGATTGATTCATTAAGTAATCCATGAAGGAGTACACATCAAAGAGTAAATTGTTACTAACAAACCTAAAAAAGGCCTCTTAATACTTTCGAAAAGTGATTGTTTTGTCTTTTACCTGTACTTACTCATGTTTGACTTTACAGATCTATCTCATTTTCACACAAGACTTAGTCGATATGCGTAACAACACCCCTGCCATATTATTTAGCGCAAGACATTTTCGTTAGAAAGTTATGATATTTTAACTAGGATGGAGTTGCTTTTTTGATAGCTTTTGCTGTTAAGATTTAACTCCTACTTTTGCACAATTCGAAATTTACATGTTTGCAAACAATGTGCCGTTTTCATCCAAGCATATACATGTAACACACAAAACTGTTACCAGAAGAAGTGGGAGAAGTTACTATTTCAGAATATGTATATTAGCTTGGTGCTTATAAATTAGTTTTCTTTTTATTGACATTTTTCTAGGTGTTTAGTTTTTTCTGATTCACTCGGTATATGTCCATGAATTAAAACACTATGAAGGTATACTTTACTTTTGATCAAAACCCATTGAGAATAATAAGACATTTACAAATTGCATGAATGTGAAGTATGTACTAACAATTATGATTTTTAGTATTGTAAAGTTGTTCAACTTTGAATTGATGCCCATGTTCTATAGTAGGCTTATACAATGATTCTTAGTTCACTCTTTAACTGATTACAAAGAAACTAGTGGTAATGAATTTGTTGTAGTAGTGAATTGTGTATTTATATTTTCAGGCCTAATGAGTGTGAGTTACGTCCTCTTGGCGCGAGGGATGTATTACCAAAGGGCAGGCAAATTTACGAGCTCATCCTCACATACAACTTCCATCAGGTAAGAAAACCATCGTTTTCAGTGCTTTACTTTTCAGAAAAGTATTGTAGTACATCCCCGTTATAAGGAGCATAGATACAAAATTTTGTTATAACAAGGCAGTTCTCTCAATCCCAATATCAAACATATCCTCTGTGTTCAGTATTACAAGATTTCATTCTATTCCTGGGGGGCATTTCATCAAAGGACTTGTCGGACATTTTATCCGACATATTTGCTCTCAGCCAATCAGATTCAAGAATTTCAGTAGCTTATAACAGTTTGTCAGATAAAATGTCCAACAAGTCCTTTGATGAAATGCTCCCCTGATTATCTTGATATAATGGGAGTAAAATGTACTGTACAATTATGATAATAGTGGGCACAGGTATAGTGCACTTGTCTACAAATTTCATTCCTGGAGTGACAAAAACTTGTAGCTCAAAAGTCTTCCCTTTCCTTTAACATGCTGTGGTAGTTTCTTTTTAGAGTATTAAAGAGAGGTATAATTTGGACTGGATTTAACTTGACTGAATCTATTGAGATTTTGGACATGCACAATGTTGAATTGCCCTTGATTTTCCTTACCCTCAAACATAGTTCCGTTCTTGTCATTCTTACAGAGTAAAACTTCAGAGATCACACCAAACTGCCCTCTGCTGAGTGACTTGTTATATGAATCTGAATATGAGAGTCAGCTATGGATGTTGTTTGATGGCAACAAACGTTACATGGGATCAGGAGATGCATATCCACATCAGGTAAAGAAACACTTCTATTTGCTTCAGCAAATTCTCTCATCATATTGCATGATTATAAAGAATTCTTGTACATTTAGCTAATTACAGCACTCACATTTGTGCGGTAATTTTTGTAGATGCTTGTACACCTTGAAGTTAAACAAAGGAGATTACACAGTGCTTCTTCTAGTCCGACATAGTCCGACACAGAATTTCTGGATATACCAAGGGAAATGTTCTTGCTCGTCCATCAATCAGGGACTTTAATATTCATTGTAATGATTTGATTTGTTAATTTCACAGTACACCTCGAAGCTGGACAAAGGAGATAACATACCTCGTCTTCATAAAAAAAAACTTCTTGACAAACTCAAGGACATGTCTCTGCTCATCGATCAATCTGTGACTATCGTAATAATTTGATTTGTTTTTTCCTCTCAGTACACCTTGAAGCTGGACAAGGGTGACTACACTCTACGTCTTCAAGTTCGTCATGATAAAAAGGAACTTCTTGACAAACTCAAAGACATGGTCCTACTCATTGACCAGAAGCTATCTTCCAGCCTCTCCGTTGACGTCTATCAAACCGTCAACGGCGCCCTCAATGGAAAATCAAAGTTCGGCTCCACCATGAATGTAGCTCGGGGTAGCTGTGTTCCGTTATTCATTCCGCCGATTCCCGACGACAAACTACCAAAGGGCGCCAGCTTGGGCCAGATTTTGACAGGACAAGTCACGTTCGCCAAGAATGAACTGGGAAAGAAGGTAATGAATTAAAACAGCATGTTTTTTTTCTTATTCACCCTACAAGTGAACTTACATATTTTTCATGGTCACATTTGCTAAGAGTGAACTTTGAAAGAAGGTAAGAAAGAAAAGTCTTGAAATTTTGTTCATCTTAGTGCTAATAATTGTTTCTTATATAAAGCTATACCCAATGTGCTTTACTCCAACACTTTACATAACAACATAGTCAAACCATAACATAATTAACTGAACCGCACACCTTACGATCCAAGTGGCTAATGATTACTGACTTTGGGTGTGAACAAAGCACATATATTTCACCCGTGCCATTTAATATTTTGATCAAAAGACACTAGTTGTCAGCCAGTCTGATTGTAATTTGTACATTTGCTTTAAAGATGCCTCTAAAAAGATAAGACAGGAAGGCTGGAACATAAATCAGACGTTAGTCTATTCCAGATTATGGGGCCGCTATGAAAAAAAAAAACTCTCCAGCCTTTGATTTGACTCTAGGTACTTGAAGGGCCATTGCTACTCTTTTTTTTTCACCACCGAATGTCATACCATTATGTTTTTGGTGACAGCACATTTATTAGAGCCATGAGTAGGCTACAAAAAGTGCTTGTTTATACAGTGGATTTTACCCAAATTCACCAGAAGCCTGTCGGCATTGTGTACCTCTAGAAATCGTTTATACAAATTCCTGAAAGTTGTGTTGATTCAAAGAAATGAGTGCATTGATTAGAGAGGTAGAACTTTATCTTTATCTGAAGTACCACATGCCTGACATGAGCACCAAGTATGCTATGCTCTTTTGAGGCCACCTACATGCAGTCTTCGTGCTTCTCTGTTCTAGAAAACAAAAGTGGCACAGTTCTTTTGTTTTGATGATAAGCTCCCAAGCACATGCTGCTTGCGTTTTCCGCCATTTACGCTCAGGCTTCTGCCTTACTTGTCTAGTTTCATGTGCCTTTTTGTTGTATCAATGTATACAAGGCTGTTACCTCCTTTTATGTGTTGATACTTGGAAGTGTTTGTGAAGGACACTGCAAATGGCATTACTGTCAATTGCAAATCTGGCATCTCCGGACAAATTGTCACCTTTTGTGCACCTGGGTTTTCAATCCTGCGAAAGTAGCTCACAATAAAATGAGTGAAAAGTAGTTTATTACTCACTGAACATTTAGAAATGAGATAAATTTCATTTTGTGGCATAATTGTGTCCAATGTTTAAACCATTTCATGTGAAGGGCCATTTATATATTATGATGCTGCTGATTCTGAACTTAATATGGACATTGTTGATTTTCATTTGGAATTTCATACATGTAGCATGATTCTGTTGTAGAAACATTAGCATTTGTTGTGACGTGATTTTTCTTTGAAGTGTACAAACATTAAGTATGATATTTTTAATGCATGAATGAAAATCCTGTAACAAACTTAACATCTGTGTGGAATCTTTTGGAGGACATGTAGCTGATGATATGCATGATTGTTATTTCATATGTTGAGACCCAGAAGAAAATTGATTCCTTGTTATGTTTATAGAGGTTGATCCTTTGCCTGCGGGAACCGACTGATTCATGTATTAATTCTATGGGAATGACAGAATGGTTATATCCACTTGGTCTAATGGCAGTTGATCAAATTCTCTGATTGTCTATTACCACATTAACTAAACCCATTCGGTCTACCGTTCGATTTGGTCAAAATTTCGCTTGGTCTCATTTTAACTTGGTCTAATGTCCACTTGGTTTAACTGCCAATTCGGTCTTTTACCAGTTTATTTGCAGGAATTCACTAAAGGGATGTTAAATCAAGTGGATATTGCATGAAACAGGAATTAGACAAAATGGTAAACAGGCAAAGTGCCAATAAGATCAAAAGATAATTAGACAAACTTGTAGACAAAATGAAATAAAATTTTGTAGGATAAGACCAAATGGGCATGAGTCAAAGTGGGTTTAGACCAAATGGCAATAACTTGAAAGAATCGTTAGTCAATGGATTCTAGACTTCCGGGTCTCAGCAGATGATGTCATATATTGCCTGCCTGAGTATGTTGTGCGGTGACATTTGTTCTACCATTTGTTTGACCTTTAACCTTTTGTAGGTAAAGGGCAAGAGAGGTCATGCGGCAGGCTTGGGGTCAGAGGGCAAAAGGAACATGGGATTAAAGCCTGTAAGTCTATATGAGCTGAAATTTTGTGTTGATTTAGTTTTTCTTTGAAGAGTTTACAACATTGAAAGTTTATATGTTGAGACTTTGAACATTCAAAACTTGGGAGGTGTTAGTATTTCAACCCTAGCATAGCTGTGAACGAAGATAGGTTCTTAAGTTTGTTCATTAGAATAAACTGCCAAAACTTTTCCCTGCATATGCATGATGAAGATAATTAAATACATTTATATCAGAAATGTGAAATGAATTTTTGAAAATTTTAAGATTAGCCATGCGTTTTGAGGTGGGCCCTTTTCCGTTACATGATATGTTTTCAAAGAAATGGTACCGTTTTTATGCCTCCGCCACCGAAGGTGGTGCCGGAGGCATTATGTTTTCGGGTTGTCCGTCCGTCCGTACGTCCGTCCGTACTCCGTCGTCGTCAGTTTCCATTTTCGTTCTCCGAGCGATAAGTACAGAACTGTTTGACGATCACTTTCAATTGGGACATAGTATTGCATATGTGTGGGGGAGCAGATGATGCGGATTAGACTTTGGGGTCATTAGGTCAAAGTCAAAGGTGCAACAGAGGTCTATTGTATGACATGAAAATGGCCTGTCTTCGGGCTCATATCTTAAAAACCGTATTACGGGTTCAACTTCAAACTTGGGTAAATGGTGCCTATGGGAGGGGCAATGAACTGATGTAGATTTAGGCGTCAATTGAGGTCAAAGGTCAAAAGTCACAGAGTTCGTGTGTATACATTGAAAATAGGTTCGTTTCTCGCAATAGACTTAAGAACGGTTGTACGGGTCAACTTCAAACTTGGATCATGTATATGCATATGGTAGGGACAATGAAACTGATTAGAATTGGGCTCATGAGGTGCACAAGCGTCACATGGTCGATTGTGTCATGAAACATGGCTCCGTTCTTTGCGATAACGCTTAAGAATCCGTTTTGAGGTAGATAACTTGAAACTTGGGTCACCTCATGTGCATATATGAGAGGACAAATGAAGCTTATCAGATTTTGGGGTTCATGAGGTCAAAGGCACAGAGGTCATTGTGTACATGAAAATGGCTTGTTTCTCGCAATAAAACTTAAAAAAACCGTTTGACGGAGTTCAATTTCAAACTGGTCATTAGTGTGCATATGGGACGGACAATAAACTGGAATTAGAATTTAGAGTACCAGAGCGTCAAAGTTCAAAGCCACAGGACATTGTGTACGTGAAAATGGCGTTGTTCAGTGTGCGATAAACTTAAGAACGGTTTGATGGATGAAGCATCAATAGTTGGGTCATGTGGTGCATATGGTTAGCGACAATAGAATTTATTATATTTTTAGAGTTCATGAAGTCAAAGGTCCAAGGGCGTCACAGCACGTCATTGTATACATGAAAATGGCACGTTCTTTGCTGTAAGCTTCTGAAGCCTGTTTTTATGGATCACTTCAACTTGGGTCATGTGGGGGAAAGATGAACTGATTAGACTTTTTGGAGGTTCAGCGACATCAAAGGTCACTAGGTTATTTTATGTAAATGACTCGTTTGTGCAAGTTTATGAAGGACTTTTGACAGATCAAACTTAAACATGTTTATCTATTTTTTACATCCAGTAGCCAGTCCTTCCTGAGTTGGAAATAATTCTGATGATACAACTTTAAATGATTTGGGGTCAATATCTCAAGATGTGTCATGGTAAAATGGATGTAAAATACTCCAAGCATGAGCGCATCGCCTTTTTCCGATTTGTGGCAGATACGGAGGCATGCCGTTCCGAGCCGTGTGCGGTCGACAGATTTCATCTAGTTATTTCGTTGTTGTTGTTGTTTTTAAAATTTTATCGGCGCTTTCATTCATATATTGAATATTTACGCCTCGTCATTTGCGCTTTTTTTTTTTTCCTTTATCTTTCTTTAACTGAAAATCATATTATATAGGGTTTTCTGTTTTCCTTTTTTTTTTTATTTTTTTATTTTTTTTTTATTTATATACATACAAAGCCTTGTTTGATGATGATAAAGAAAATCAAAACATCTGACGTATATATCTCTAATGAAATACCGACCTCATTCTTGTACAGCAAAAAAAGTTATTATAATAGAATAAATAAAAAGAACTGAAAACAAAGTATAGGTATTTGGCCAGACGGAACGAAGAGAAGAAATAAAGGGTCATAAACTCCAATCCTGCACCCGTACCGCAGTGCGGGGTTACGTCTGTCCCGTTGATGAGTTAGTTCATCAACGTCGGTGAAGTCTTGATCTTTCCAGGAGACAGACGCCTTTAAACCTACCTACGGGTATAGAGTATTATTCTTATATTTGACACCCTATACCCATAAAAGTATACATATTCTGAAAGAGAATTGTCTGAAGAATTCAAAAAATCATTCTGAAAAGGGATAGGGTTAAGTCCTAAGAAGTTACAGATCAAAATATGTGAAAAAAAGGTGGGAAAAGAGTACTTCCAGAAAAATCTTAGCAGAGAAAAAACTAAGAACCCTACAAGAAAATAACATGCATATTTGAACTCTTGAAGGTCAGACCTTTCCAACAATATATAACTTGTTAGGGGTTATTTGTGATAAAATAATTTTGCGCGATCATCTTTCCAGCGAAAATTTTAGATCAGAAATTTTGGGAAAATATATGTTATGATGTTATTTACCTCAGTATATAACTCAGTTTTTCCTTACAACCTTTTGAAGTTACACTAATTACTTGTAAACTCTTTAAAGGTTTAATACAATTTATTTACAGTTCTTATCGTTGATACAAATAATGCGATCTGGTTTATAATGAGGGATTTGACTTTTCTTGGTTCAAAGACATGTGAAGGTATATACATGTGTATCTCTGAGAGTTACATATATGAGGTTATACCATTAATTACATGTACTTAATTAAGTAACTTTTAATGAATGTAAATTTGACCCATTATTAATTCTCATAAATTACAATCCAATCAAACTGTTTCATGTTATGTACAATGATATTTATAACTCATTTGTCTAACTGAGAAATAGAAATTTGTTCCCCTCCATCATCTGCTGTACAAAAATGGATACTTGGAGTTAATTAATTGTTAATTAGTCAAAAATAAATTGACCACAGGTATTTTATTTACCCTTTTAGATTAATCCCCTTAAAACTAATGGCAATTTACCCATATAGCATCCATATTTAAAGTTTAACACCAATTTTCAATTTAAACTACCATCTTACTCATTTAGGTAAATTAATTAATTAGGTATCCTTAAGTTCAACTTTGATCCATTTTTTACTCATGAATGGATGATATTCCAATTAAACTGTTCAATGTTTAGGTAATGTGAAGGTAAAAGCTTAATTTGTTAAAAGAATAGAAATTTATGCTCCTCCTCCTCATGCTCCTCCTCCTCCTCCACCATACAAAAATGGCTACTCAGAGTTAATTAAACGCTAATTACTCATAAACTAATTAAACATTTGCATTTCTTTTACTTTTAAGTAATTGCCAGATTAATTCCCTTCAACTTAATACCAATTATACCCATATAGCACATGTTGTATTTAGCATTTTATATCATTGTATATTTCTGTACTTGTCACCCACATGTAACAACACCACCTATATGGGGGCCCACTATAAAACACGTGGCCGATTGTAAAGCGGAATCTCTCTATAAAATAAATTGTGCTTGTCTGTCAGAGTTTGTTGAAGAGTTTCATGTTGTTAAATTTTAACCCAAAATGGCTCCTATGGGATGGTTTGGGGGACCCATACCAATTTAACACTAAAAATTCTAATGTTCAGCTGTCAAGAGAATGAACCCTTTGTATTTTAAAAGTCTATGTGTTAACACATAATGAATCTGTGCAGTATTGTATATTACCGTGAGATGTGTTGCATGCCCCCATCCCTTACTCAATGCTTTCTGTTTAACAGTTTTCTAATTTTATGTCTTTTTAATTATTCATTATTTGATATTATTCATTCTTAAGGATATTAATTCTGTTTATAATACTGTACCCTTGATTGGTATAGAAATACATTGTTTGTGATGTCTCTGTTGGTAAAGTGAGTGTAAAGTTAATGATATGTGGTTGTGAGGTTATCATGTAAGTCTAGCAATGCTCAATACATGCTTTTGATGTGACATTCTTCGTAGACAATTTAAAATTGAATTTATTCCTGTCTTTATACAAATGTTAAGTAAGATCCCTTTTTTCCCCATGAGGTTTGTTGCCTTCTTGCAAAGATTTATTTATTTATTTATTTTTCATTTTTTTATTTTTTGGCCAGCTGTATGACTGGCTTGGAGAAAGCTGCTCTTTCATGAAATTCCTGGGTCCTGCAGTACAAGGGCAGGGATATGTTTCTTTTTCTGCTTGATTACGGAAAATGTCAAAAAAAATTATTGATGTTCCCTGTTGCTAATACTCTAACGAATCAATTATTTTTGGTTTTAGTAAGTTTTTGTTCCAAATTTGATCCTAGTTATGCAAAGGCCTGAAATATATGGCAAATATAATTCTTACATATTACATCACATTATATTATTGCCACTATATAGTTACAGTCGAGGCTACATCATTGGAAATATTTCAATCACCCAACCTCATAGGTTTAAATAGGAGTATCCCAAAGCATTATCCAATTTTATTGTGAGTGTTATTTTACAGTATGCTAACAAATTTCTCCAATATTTTTCACATTTTCCTATTTCTCTTTCCAATTCACCTTGTTTTTGGTCTATTGAGTGTCAGCGTTTATATTTGATTTGCATTCTATTCTATTTCTTTACTGATATCTACTTTCCCTTTATTTATGTAGTATTTTTAGAGTAAAAAAACTTGGGGACAAAAATCAACTCTTCTCATTAAACAGGAAGTCTGGACCTAAAACAAGTTGCTTTCATCAAAAGCCGAGAAAATTAGAGAAACCGATTGAAAGTTTGATGAAAATCAGACTAATAATAATAAGAAAGTTATGAATATTTTTATGATGCAAAATATAAATATGATCGTTATAACAAATTGGCAACACAGTCCCAAAAATATGATATCACAGGTATACAGATACAGATAATTCTTTATCAGTGGAATTTTGTTAGTTTGGATCTGTCTCAATCGTGTGACTAAAAATTATGAGGGAAGCACAGTATAACCAGTTTAGTGACGTCACGCAACAATGAAAAATTTGTACGAATATTTTACAATAAAATTTATTTTCTCATTCATCTAGGACACCTATCCTTTTGTGTATGTCCTGACGCAATCACCTCACAAGTCTCATCCCCCCAAGCCTGATAAATCAGCGAAGGAAAAGGAGAAGACAAAAGAAGATGAATTTGCTGAGGCCAACAGGGATATGAAAATCAGCTGGTTATCAAAGTAAGTTTCATTACTTATTTTATTATCATTTATTTTCAATTCTGTTAAAAATGTACAAATATAACAGGCAAAATAAAGCCTGGAGCAATTGCAGCTAGGGCAAATATTGGTGCTTATTCTATGCCAGGATTTGGGGGAGACGT